>JAGKTI010019946.1:0-12886 GCA_018397915.1 Birgus latro | reverse complement strand
AGAGAGAGAGAGAGAGAGAGAGAGAGAGAGAGAGAGAGAGAGAGAGAGAGAGACTAGTTGCTGTTATGTTTACAAGGGTAGGCTAATATAATACTGATCGGCAATGACCGTGCGGCGAACAATACATCTGGCGAATATTACAACAGAGGCACCGAGTCATGAGCTCACGAACACTCCCCACTGCCTATCTAGCTAATTAGGTGTTCCTCATCATTAACAATATTACGAGGAACACGACCAACATAAACTTCTGAGTCAAAAATCAAACATCCATATTAATTGGACGATCCTAATGGGATTATTGTATTACAGAATTGGATGATATATCTATCTATCTATCTATCTCTCTGCATAAATTGATAGATATATAGGTAGGTAGATAGACAGATTGATATAGATAGAATTATGGTATGGAGTCGGATGAGCAGGAGGGTAACCAGGCAGGCGGAAGGTAGTTAGGTTTACAGGTAGGTACTGTAGATTGGAAGAAAGGAAGCAAGTAGGTGTATAGGCAGAGAAGGAGGTAGAAATGATGGAGGTAGGTAAGAAGGTTGATAGAGAAATATGTATAGAGGTAGGTAGACAGGGAGGAAGGCTGAAAGGGAGGCAGTTGGGGAGTCGGGTGGGTGGGTAGGTTGATAGGCAGATAGGGAGGGAGGGAGGTGCGTGGGGAGGTAGATATTTTAACAGAAATGTCGACAGGGAGATGGGTGGTGAGGCAGGAAGGTAGGCATATAGGTAGATAGGGAGGTCAGTGGGAAGTAGGTAGGTTGACTGGAAATTTGGAAAGTTTTCAGGGGGGAGGTTTTGATGGCACTGCTGCTCCTGATGATGATGAA
The DNA here is from genome assembly GCA_018397915.1 of Birgus latro. Classification (NCBI taxonomy): domain Eukaryota; kingdom Metazoa; phylum Arthropoda; class Malacostraca; order Decapoda; family Coenobitidae; genus Birgus; species Birgus latro. The sequence goes on along the minus strand of JAGKTI010019946.1, from coordinate 12,047 downwards.
GAGGAGGAAGAGGAGCAGGAGAAGGAGGAGGAGTAGGCTGGCACTGGGAGAGAAGGAGGAGGAGGAGGATGGCACTGAGAGGGGGAGGGGGTGATAAAGAGGAAGAGGGTGACAGTGGAGGAGGAAGAGGCTGAAATCCTAGAACTCTACGTTATGTCTTTCCCTTCTCTTTCCACAGACACCTGGTATGTGAAGACGATATTTCCAGCCCAGATCATGCTTCAAAAAAATAAAATTGTAAATATCTCCAAAACGGTGAATTTTGGAGGAAAACTAAGAGGCGTCAACGGCCGTTTAATCAGTCAAGCCCTATTTTTCAGTCATCTATCCCATGCCCTAGGTCTCATCACAATATCTTTGCAGGGAAATGCCTGTAGGTAAAAATGGGTCACTTTATAAAACTCTGGAATATAAAGAGAACCAAAGAAGGTAGTGAGACGAACATGAATCCCCAAATAGATCTGAGTGTTATCTAAAAATGGTAACCATTATTTCTCCTGAAAGTGCTGGGGTTGGATAGGTAGAATTGTAAATAGTTGAGAAGTAAAGTCTACGGGTGTTTCATACTTCTTTCCATTCGTGATTTTTCGTCAGATCTCGTGTGTAATTTTGGCAAAAAAAAAAAAAAAAAAAACCATTCGAGATGAGTTGGTAATAGGTCATTTTCTGAAAAGGTGCATTTTAGAAGTAATTAAAGGTTAAAACAAAGCTAGGAAGAGAGGTGGATGTAGGTAGGAACGGAGATAGGTAAGATGGCAGGTAGGTAGGGAGTCATAGATAGTGAGACGGAAAGGGAGACAGGAGCAAGTAGGTAAGTGAGCAGTGAGGGAGGTAAGCAGGGATGTAGGTAGGGGTGGTTGAGAGGGAGGTAGTTAGAGTGTTTGGCAAGGAGGTAAGCAGAGATGTAAGAGAGGCAGGTAAAGAGTCGCATGGGTAGGTATGTAGGTTGGTAGACAGTTTAGTCGGCACGTAGCAGGCAGGCAGGTTGGGAGGCAGGAAGAAAAGTAGGAAGGGAAAAAAGCAGAGAAGTAAGTAGGATAGTTGCCATTGAGATGGGTATGAAGGAAGGTATATGGGCAGGCAGGGAAGTATGTAAGTAGCTAGAGTATAAGGTACATAAGGATGGAGACAATGAGGTAGGAAGATCGGGAGGTAGGTAGGTACTGCATAGCGGTAAGGCAGGAGGAGAAGTAGGTAGGGGAATAGATATGTTGGCAGGCAGAGAAGCTGGAAAGACCTCGGATGAACAGGTAGGTAGTCAGGCAGGCAGAAGGTAGATAGGCAGCAAGGTAGGTGCTGTAGGTAGAGAGGTAGACAGTATGTAGGTGTATAGGCAGAGAGGGAGGTAAAAATGAGGTAAGTAAAGAGGCAGATAGAGAGGCTGATATGGAGATAAATAGATATGTTGGTTGACAAGGAAGTAGGCTGAAAGGAAGGCAGTTTGGGAATCTGGCAGATGGGTAGGTAAGTAGGCAGATAGGTAGAAAGGGAGGTGCGTGGGGACGTAGATAGGTTAACAGAAATGTCGATAGGGAGATAGGTGGTGAGGCAAGAAGGTAGGCAGATGTGTTGATAGGGAGGTAAGTATGTTGGTAGATAATTAGAAAAGTTTTCAGCAGGAAGAGTTTGATGGTATCCGCCCACGACTGGTCGTTAACCAACATTTTTTTTTTTTTTTACGCTATTCCTACATAGTCTTGGGGGCCCCAACGGACCGGGTTCATGACAGTGCCATATTCTAAACATGTTCTTCCCTTGTAGAGGCATGGAAAGGAAATCCTTAGATGAAATGGTATTCTTTAAACAATTCTTTCACTTCATGAGGTGCTGAAATGAAAGATTTCGCCCTGGAGCAGCAGCAGAAATTAGTGGAACTTGAAGGAATTATTTGGCCTCTCTTCAAAAAACTCCTGTGCAGTTTTTGTGCTTTATATTGTGGTTCATTGTCTTATATGCTGTATATTAAAAAAGTGAAACGAAGTGACTGTACTGTACAATTGCATTAATACAGTTTACAACGCTATACTAATGTTTAAGTGCTATATGTATCTCTTTAGGTGTTACCCTTTTGGTGGGTTGGCACGGTAAGTAGGTAAACTCTGTAGAAGACTAGCTGGTAAGTAGGTAGGGACTGTGGTATGCAGGTAGATAGGAAGGTGGGTAGGCAGACACGTGGACACTGTGATAGGTGGGAAGGTAGATTGGTGGGCACTGGGGTGTTAATATCCATGTAGTAGGCAGGTAGGTAGGGTTGTAGGTAGTAGGCCACTGCATAAGACTGCTATAGATTACCCTCCTTACGAGGTGTAGGGGCCTGAGGCTAGGCTAGGCTACTGTGGTCCGCTGTAATTAAGGGTTGCTGACCAGCCTACTTCCCCTTGGCATTCACCATCACAACTAAGTGTACTCTCATGTTCTAAGCACAGTTTTAGAAAGATAAACGCTCTAAATAGTACAAAAACATCATAAACTTAAATGTCAGAGTTTATCCCAGACACCAAGAAATAGCTCAGTGGTCACACAGCTGCTCTAGTTATAGCCCAAAAAGACACCCCACAAATCTTTAAATTTCATATTGGAATATATGTAAGGATAATTACCAAAATATCGGTAAACACGTGAAAATATGCCTGCCAGTACATTTAACTGAATTTGAAATCAATAAATTTTATGCAAAATAGAAGTCTGTCAGGGTGAGTTGGAGATCTAAAGGCGAAACACTTCCGCCAACTTTAGCACGTTTTCGCTCCGAATCCTGATTTTTTAATATTAACAATTAAACACAATTTTCTGACCGGATTTTAGATAATTAGGTGTGTACGAACCTATATGGTGATGAAAATTAAAACATTTTCCAACTAAAAGTGCCGATTCGGTAATTCATCGCACACGTGCAGGGCAGCAGGGCAGGGCAGGGCAGGGCATGAATGAGCAGAGCAGATCAGTAGACAGGACAGGGTAAGGCAGGACAGGGTAAGGCAGGACAGGGCAGAGCATGGCTGGGCAGGACAGGGTGGTGCAAAGTAGGACAGGGCATGGCAGAACAGGGCAGGAGTAACAAAACTAGAGGAGTTAGTTATAGCCTCCAGTAACCTTTTTACCGTTTGATGAATGCTGGAGAGAACTGCCTTTATGCGATGACACAGATATACTTGGGCGACTCCAGTGTCAGTTTATAAAAATGTTCCTTATCTCCCCCCCCCCCTCCCATCCCTGAAAAAGAGAAAAGTTAAATCGGAGAAAGTAAGTCTTACAGCCATAACATAGTTAAATCAGAATTCTGGTGTTTGTTTTCAGCCTAGGAGTGTTTTATTTTAGATTTCTTGTTTAGTTTTCAATCTGAGCCCTCAAACTCTTGGGAAGATGTGTTTGTAAGCCAAACAGGAATGTATTCGAGAATTAAAATGTTTTACATAAGGCTACCCAATAAAATCGTTTTTTGTTATATTGTCATTTTAGAAAACGAAACTTTAAACCATAACTACACTAATTCTCGTTGAGAGTACCATCTTTAATTGGATAATAATTTACCATCTTTTCATTTATTATTCTTTTATTGGGAAAAAAATCACAAAACTAGAATGGCACTCAGTAGAGTGCATACCTCCGCAAGGGCCCAACATGCACCTGGAAAAAGAGTGCCTCCCTATAAAAGCATACTGTGTTTAAATCCGCTAAATCCAGAATTTTATATGGATCCGCGCCAAACTGTACACATTCGTAGATACCAACATCCTAAATATGCCTGATTTTTTCATCAAGATCCGTGGAATATTTACTGAAAGAAATTACGAAAATGTCAAAAATACACCCCACCTCCCAATGTTGAAATGAAAAAAAAAATCTTGGATCCGCACCTTTATCCGGATCCGCACCAAAATTTATTGGAGTCTATTCTGGGCCAAGGCCCATTCTTCTACCAAGTTTCGTGGAAATCCGTCCTGTAGTTTTTGTGTAATCTTGCTCACAAACCATCCAACAAACAAGCAAACAAACGGACAGGAGTGAAAACATAACCTCCTTGGCGGAGATGAAATGGTATTGAAAGGATGAAGTGCCCAAGTCTTTCTATCGTTTCAGTATCGACATACTATGTATCAGTGACGTGCAAAAAGATACTTGCTTAGCAAAAGGTGTCAGGAAATACCATAGCCATTTAGAATACTGTATGCTATCGTAATGTTTAATATGATGTCTTTACATATTTCTATAACTGCAGCTTCCACACGAACTACTTGCTTCCAGGTTTGGAAATTCCTTGGTTGTGAAGGGAATAAAGGTCATATATGACCCCTACAGTTCGAACGGTGCGACGAAATACCGAATCGGCGGTCAAGTCTTCTGGCACTAGGCTATGGTCGGCAGGGGTCCCTAGACTAAACAAGATATGGGGGGGGGGGGAGGGGGCGCCCTACCCAAGACACCATTTAAAAGCGATTATGCTATATTTCATCAAAGAACAAGATTCACGCTGACACTGACGAAGACAAACTTGATTATCATTATTTAGGAACCTAGATTCATCAAAATGTATGCTAGGTAATATGAAACAAGCACCTCATTAAGTGATTTCCTTTCTTCATGACTCAACACTGATACAACATAATGTAATATTATTATAAAAAACACACAGTTAGCAATTATGCACTTCATTAAGTGACCTGCAGATTAACTTTATGATTCAGCACAGAAAAACATGTAAATGCGATATTTATAAAGCAGATATACATACGTAGGGCGGAGTGTAACAGCAACCCCTTTCTCAAAGAAGGCTGGAGGGACCACACCACACGGCACACACTGGGGAGCGTGGTTGCCGCTCCACACCCCACCAAAACGTAGAGTTGCCTGATATTCCTAGAGTGTCTGATTTTAGGTTGCAAAACGTGCACAAACGGTGATTAGATTTATACGAAAAATGCAGAAGAACACCTTAAGGGGGATGAATGTCAGGTGCATCACAAAAAATGAAATGTGGAGAAATACTTTGAAACTATTCATCGTCATAAAACTTTGTGATGATGTTGCCAAGCTATTGATCATTTTAATACGAAAATAATCGAGAAAGGACAGATTTCTATCGAAATTTTGCCTAGTGGGCCTCTTAATCATTAGAGATTCCCAGAAGGATCCTACAATATGAAGACTTTAATAAACATCGTTAAATATTGCATGATGTCAGCTGCAGTGATTTTCATTATTTATCAGTTTATTTGTTTAAGGTATGTTAGTATTATTATTATTATTATTATTATTATTATAACTACTACTACTATTAGATGGGGACCCACTCAAGGGTGGAGGCCCTTTGCTGCAGCTTAGTCAGTCTAGTGCACTGGTTCTCAAACTGGGAGACATTGCCCCCAAAGCGGCCACGGCAGGATTTAAGGGGGGCCACGGCGAGCTAGTGTAAGTTGTGAATCAGAGAGTTTGTGAAATCGTACTTAAGTCCTCATGCCATTTTCCACGACATTTTAATGTGAACCTGGTTTCTCCACCCTTTTACACATAAAAAGCTGAAACTGGTTGGTTGTGAACCCAGATATGAGATGTACGATATCAGTGACTGAAACTCGAATCAGTCGACTTACTGAAAGCAAACAGTGTCATCCACCTCATTGATATGTAACAAAATATGCATTCTGACCGACAGTTGTAAACATTAAAATAAATGGAGAGCACCACAATAGTTTTTTTTTGCATCATTATTTGTGATGGGCTTGAGAGAAAACTGAAGGGGGGCCACGAGGATGTTAAGATCCCCACATGTAGGGGATGAAGTGAAAATGTTTGAGAAACACTGCCTATCTCCTTGTCACCCACTCTATCTACCTCCCTCTCAACCTTCCTACCTACATCCCCGCTGACCTGCCTCCCTGCATACCTACCTACTCGTTCCCATCTAACTTTCCGTCTCACTATATACCTATCTGCCTAACTACCTGTCTGCCCACCCACCCGACTCCCTACCTACCTGCCTGCTTACTCATCTCCCTGTCTACCTACATCCACCTCTCTGCCTTGTTCCGTTTTAACCTCCGATTACTTCTAAAATGTCCCTTTTCAGAAAATGACCTATTACCATCTTACTACCTCCGATGGTCGTTTTCCTTCCAAAATTACACACGAGATCTGATGAAAAATCACGAATGGACAGAGGAGTGAAACTCCCGTAGACTTTACTTCTAAGCTATTCACTATTCTACTTATCCCTCCCCTGCATTTTCATTAAATATATTGGATACCATTTTTAGGTAAAACCCAGATCTATTTGAGGTTTCATTTTGTGCTCAATTTATCCTTTTGGCATGTGGAAAGGATGGAGAGTGAGAGACTGACGAGGAGAGAGTATGTGAGTGAGGTGGAGGAGGGGAGAGGGAGGGGAAGGCCAAGGATGAGATGGAGGGATGGAGTGGAGAGGTATATGAGAGAGGGGGATGTGAGCTGGGAGCAGGGTAGTGAAATGGCGAGGGACAGAACTACATGGAGGCGATTTGTTTGTGGCCACCCCGTACGGGATTAAGGCGTCTGGCAATAGACAGATAGAGATATATCCTTTGGTTCCCTCTATATGCCCAAGTCTTTAGAAGGGACCCATTTCTGCCTATTTCTCTGTGAAGGTATCCTGATGAGACAAAGCGCAAGGGATAGAAGACTGAAGAAAAGGGTATAGCTTATTAAACGGCTATCGACGCCGCTCAGTTTTCCTCTAAAATGCACCGTTTTCGAGATATTTGCAGAGTGTTTTTTGAAGCTTGATCTGGGCTGAGAACACCGTTTTCACATGCGAATTGTTTGTGGAAAGAGAATGGAAAGCCGAGAGGATTTATGTAGGGTATACCAAGGTACCAACCTCATCTTTTTCCATTTTCAGTCTCTTCCTCCTTACCACCTCCGTCAGTGTTATCCTCCTCCTCCTCTCCCAGTGCCAGCCTACTCTTCCTCTGCCTCCTTCGCATCATCATCAGCAGCAGCACCATCAGTAGCAACAGCACCATCATCATCATCATCATCAGTAGTACCATCAAAACTCTCCCCGAAACTCTCCTAAGCTTTCCTACCTACCTTCCAACCTATCTACCTCCCTATCAACTCGTCTGCCTACCTTCCTGCCTCTCCACCTATCTCCCTGTCGACGTTCCTGTTAACCTATTTACCTCCCCACGCACCTCCATTTCTACCTATATGCCTACTTACCTACCCACCCACCCGACTTCCAAACTGCCTTCCTTTCAGCGTACATCCCTGTCAACCTACATCTCTCCATGTCTCCATATCAGCCTCCCTACCTGCCTCTTTACTTCCCTCATTTCTGCCTCCCTCTCTGCCTATATACTTACTTGCTGTCTGTCTTTCTATCTACATTACCTACCTGGCTATCTGTCTACCTTCAGCCTGCCTGAGTACCTACCTGCTCATTCGAGTCCTTACCAGCTTCACTGTCCTGCAGATCTGCCTGTCTCCCTGCCTACTTCTCCTGCTTCCTTACCCCTACATATTTACCTACCTACCTATCTCCTGATCTTCCTGCTTCAATGTCTCCCTTCTTATTTACATTATACTCTATCTATTTACATACCTCCTTTCCTACCCATATATCTTCCTTCTTACCTATCTCTGTGGCTACTTAACTACTTACTTCTGTGACTTTTCTGCTGCTTACTTTTCTTTCTGCCTCTCTACCTGCCTGCCTCGTTGCTACATATCGATTATCTAACCTACTTACCTACATACCTACCCATTCGACTCTTTATCTGTCTCCTTGGCTACCTACACATCTGCCTACCACTGGTTTTCAGACTGGGAGCCATGGCCCCTCGCCAAAGGGGGCCAGGGAAGAATTATAAAGGGTTCATGGTAGGCTAGTGAAAGCAGTCAATCGGAATGTGTTTGTGAAATTTCACTTAAAGTCCTCTTGCCATTTTCCACAACATATTTATGTGAATCTACTTTCTCCACCCTTCTACACATAACATGTAAAAGCTGAACCTGGTTGGAGGTGGACCCAGATATGAGATGTGCAATATCAGTGACTCAACCTAGAATCAGTCGACTGGCTGAAAGGAAACAGTGTTAGCCATCGCGTTGATATGAAACAAAATATGCATTCTTACTGGTCGTTGTTAGCATTGTAATAGATGAAGAGCACCAAGAAAACTTAAGGGGAGTCACAAGGGTGTAAAGATCCCCGCAAGTGGGTAATGAAGTAAAAAAGTTCGAGAAGCACTGGTCTAGAGGTTAATTCGCCCTTGACAGTCGGTTTGTTTTCATCTGACAGAACTGGGCTAGTCTAACAACATGAATACATGAGACTGAGTTATTTTGCATCAAAGTGTTCATGAATTTATGTGTGCTTCTGTTTGTGTGAATATGCATGTAGGCTATGTGTGTGATTGTGTGTCAGCAAATGTACATGAGAGTATGAGAATTCATGTGTACTGTGTGTGTGTGAGTGTGTGAGTGTGTGTGTGTGTGTGTGTGTGTGTATGTGTGTGTGTGTGAACCATCGTTGCTGCATTAATTTCAGTTCACTGTTGCCTCCATTGCAGTGGGTCGGGGTTTGAGAATCCGAAAGGAAACATCACATTATGTGGTGTCCTCACACCTTTTAGACCTACAGCAGCGAAGTCGCTACGGGGCTTAGCTCTTAGAGGTGTTAATTGACCAGATGACAAATTACAATAATAATAATAATCATCATAATAATAATAAAAGTAGTAGTAGTAGTAGTAGTAGTAAAATGAAATAACTCCTTCTTACAAGTTCAGTTTTTCAGCCCTCTGTGGTAAAACGATTTCATAGTATTGTGTATACTACAACTGGCTCTAGTCTGAGCATCAGCGCTGCATTTTATAAAACAGATACTTTATTGCACAATGACTGATACAATAAAAATTATTAAATAACCTTACGCCATCATTCTCTTATGCCTTTAGTTTATTTTCCTCTGCCATTATTCCTGTGATACACTCAGTCTGGGATACTCACTTTAATCTACGAATGCACTGAATAACCTGAAAGTAATTACGAAAACAAACAAAACTGAGCACTCAGAGATTGCAACACTCGCACCCTAAATTGGTCTACACGCCAAATATTTGACTTTATGTCGTAACCTTAATCTCCGCCTTAGTGTTCTGAAAATTGAGTTACTTTATTCTTGCCTGTCCGTTAGTACTTCCACCAACTTTGGTCCAAAGTGGATCAGATCTGTTTGAACTAATCTTGCTAACTGACCCTAGCATTAGACCTTTTCCTGCGACCTTGGCCTTTTATTGTTTGTTCTCAAAATAGAATCAATTGATCCAAGTCCTACCCTGAACCTTCCTTTCAAAGATCGATTTAAAATGGATAAAAAGTCTAAGCTGATCTTGGCCTTTGATCAATTGCTCATAAAAACGATAGAACAAATCCTTTGCTTCAACTGCTTACTAGGATTGGTTCAAATTAATCAAAATTATTATTCCACAGAGTTTGATCTAATTCGGTGCAAAGCTGTTCAAGTTGGCGTTTATTCTGAAGTCTTCCACTAAATTTGGATAAAATCCATTTACAGCTTTTGAGTTACATTACTCGCACAGACAGACGAAAACACACACACACACACACACACACAAATACCTGTCTTGCTTCCACGAGTGCAAGTTACAAAGTAATTTCTCATAGTGAAGGGGTTTACTGCTGTTCTCAATTCATGAAGCGTATGTGTTCAATAAAAAGTCTACCTTGATGCGCTGTACAATACTTAACTAGCACACAGTGACCTTTGTTCAGAGCAGAGTTAGCTAACGCTGAAATTCCATGCAATGATGTGGTGACATATGGTGCTAGGTCTTATGTTATGTACCCAATTAGTCCGTTTTCCTCATCATATCTGTAACACACACAAGCTAAAAAAAAAAAAAAAAAAAAGTGATGGGCAGGGAATTAAATTTTATTATTATTCAAATTTTATTATTCAGCATAATATATAACTTTATGTACATTGTAACAGCAGTTCCTATGGAAAATTTAAACATTTATAATACACACAGCCCTGAGAGAGAAGCAATTACAGGCACAGGGACAAAAAGCTATTATTTACATTAGGCTTCCAACTGTACACAGATTTATAGCTACACAGATCATAAGTTAAATTTACAGTATTCACATTAATATAAGTAACAGAAAAAAATTTACACACCAAAACTTAAAGACACATCTGATGCCATTTCCTCACAGTCTATGAGACAAATTTCTAGTCCAACACAATATCTCAGACTACTTTCTGGTGCAATGTTTTGTACTGGCTGCAGGATATGCGGACGAGGCCGAAGGTTGAATCACAGACAGTTTTTAAGGATTTTGACCAATATATGAAGAATTACTAACTGCTTTGGTCCAAAAAGCCTTTGAAAAAAAAAGAAACTTTGAAACAACATTCTGCATTTGCTTGACCATTATTTAAACTTCCTTCATATTTACTAAAACTACGATGTATTTGTGTATACTGATTTAATGATGTCTAAGGGGTGGTAGCCTTCCTAATGATTAGGAGTAAAAGATTATGTAAAAGACGGGAGTTTCAATTAACAGGCTCAGTGTAAGTACAGGAATGCCTTTGGTGAGGCTTCAAATATTCTTTCAGGGAGGACTGGCACAAGCTGTCTAATTCTTTGGAAAACTTGGTCAATGGAAAACCTGGTCAATGTTAAAGGTAAAGATAACTTGTCGTGGAGAGGAGAAATACCAATATTGGTACAGAATACCAAGATTTTGGTTTTGCATATAAGAAATGTAACTTCATGATGAAATGTACAGCAAAGGATGTAAATGCCAAATAATATAAGACTTTAATACCAAAACAATTTATCAATAATAACGTTGCTGTTCATCATATCCCTTAAGGTTGTCTTTAGCTTAAAATTATCAAGGCTGATATGAATGCCACTACTTCCAAAAAACGTAATATACAGTATCTTACTGATACATTTTTCTTGTGACAAATTACATGTAGTGTACCAGTCTGTAATACCTTTTCCTACTTGTTCAGATTATAATATACTAGCATAAGGCAAGTTTTTCCTTTTTCTTATTTAATACACAGTATGTAGGTAATATTTTATTAAAAATATGCTGGTTACTGCTTTTGACTATGTTACCAGTTTCGAATCCAATGTCCTTGTTTACCAGACTAAATGGCACACAGAAGATTACCTACAGAGAAAAGCCTCCAAGTGTATAGCAAGCATGCTGTAAAAGTTCTTCCATTACGTTTGAATTATGCTGGATATGTACAGAATCCCACATTAAGACGCATCTTGTAGTTTTGATGTATAGTAAATCTGATAGTCACTGGGAACTGCTCTGAGCATGAAACGTACTCTGTACTTGTATCATAACCTTGTCCTCGTGATGTCACATATTGGGAATGAACATATGAATACTGCACTCAGAGTATATGTACTTTTTAAGGTTAAAATATTCTACACGAAAAATTCAGTACATGGACTGATTTTGAATCTTCCCATGAATTTGTATACTGTATTATGGTAACCCATAAATTCTGGCGATGCAACACTACAGTGAATATGATGGACATGTGCAGCATCTTATTATTTATCCAACAGGATGAAAATTGTATAATGTAGCATGTATAAACATGTCAACGATATTCGCCAAATGACAATACAGTAGCCAACTAATATACATAAAAATCTTAAAATGTCTTTGGTAAAAATGACTTAATATACGTAATGTAAAGAGAAACTGTTAGTGGTGGACAACACATATGCACTGACAAAAAAAAAAAAAAACTGTATTTATGAAACATCCTCACTGTAGCAAATTAATAATATTTGGAATCTGTTTATTTATCTACTTATTTTTTCATTCATCTAATTTGTTTACTTTTCCTTTTTTTTATAACAAGTAAAAGAGAACTCATGTTTGTTGATGATAGAAACTTTTTGCCCAGTACACAAGTGGACAGAATACGATAATAATACATACCGGGATAATAAAAATTCTGGTTCATTTTGGAATAACAACAGTACATCTACCTTTTA
>JAGKTI010019945.1:0-16653 GCA_018397915.1 Birgus latro | reverse complement strand
AAAAAGTGCTTACCTTGGGGTGATGTCGACCAATTTGTAGTCAGCACTGCCTCATTCGCCACTGAACCTGATGTGTTTAAACCTCTTCCTTTTGAGGAACTGGCATAGCCACCCACTCGATGCCTTGAAAGGTTTTGTTGGAGGATTAATGGCTTTTTTAAGGCACGTGTGTTAGAATATCTTTGCCTGCTCCCTTATATGGTGCCCATCTAATGCAACCCCTTCCTTTTCCTTTCTTTGAATGTAGTGAGCAAGATATCTTTCCATTTTTATTAGCACTTCTTTGTTGTCCACCTGCATTCTACCATCAAATTGAGCACCTCCATAGTTCTTCGCTGCTTGCTTGATTTGTTCACTATTCTTTAAAATCATTCTCACTGGGGATTCACCAACACCAAACTCCTGACCAATATCAGAATTACCTTTACCTGCTTTTTTCCTTTCAATCATTTTCAGTCTGGTCTTCAAACTTATTTTCTTGTTCTTCTTACCCGTTGGCGCCGTGATAACACTCGTTCAAGGTTAGACTGCTGGGATATTGCGAGGAGCACCACGAAATTGTGAGGGTCAGTGACCTTGGTTGGAAACTGGCGCAAACAAACGTGGCGGGGTGGCAGACCACTAAACTAGGAGGCTCAGTACACCCAATGAACCATGACGTCACTACTCCACATGGCAAAGTGCTGCGGGAAGACGACTCTCCCACCACTCGACCTCGCAAAGTGTGTGATCGCTCGCAAAGTTCATAAATGTTAAAAAATACTTGATTTTTGGAAATACCTCGCAAAATTGGTGAATCACAAAGTTAAAATTTGCAAAGTTGAAGGATGTACTGTATATCCAAATTTTTACTTCAGTTTGACAAATTAACTATATCATAGGATAATTCAGCACAGTTATCACCCAAATAAATTGCTTACTTAAAAAAAAAAAATCGATCATCAACCAGTCCATTGGGAAACAAAATCTGCCTTTGATTACAGTGAGTAAGTTTCTTTCATTATGCCAGAAACAGTCATAGGTACGGTGTGATGATAATAACGGAGGAAATCTTTCAGCAAGAGAAGGTAATTTACCATCCTCAAGATAGTCAGAAAAATACAGAAAACAAACTAGAGGAGTATGAATTGAATTTGTAAGGTCTTTAGGTGTTATGCTATGATGAAAGTTTATGGGTTTCACAATTTTAGGGGATGAAATGGAAAAAAAAGTTTGCTACTCAGAAAAATATTGCTTTTTCATCACATGTGTTCTTGTTAATTTAGCATTCAGTTCCACAATCTTCATTCGATTTCCCGTTCCCAACTCATTTCCGACTGACTGAGCATACAGTTAGTTCTGCTCCTTTGGTGTACATTTACTGCTCATTCTTTTGTTTGTTCTTGTGTGAATGTGTGAAAGAGAGAGTACTGATACAAACAATAATGTATTCCATTAACCCCTTCACAGCTGCCAGCCTTGAACAGTGCTTTACCATAGTGATGTCAGTGATGTTGAGTTAGGGCAAGCTATAAAAAACTGCAAACAATTATGGGAAGAGAACAAAGGTCACTGGTATGTTTACATGACTCTATCATCCCAAGCAGCCAAGCGGTCACTTCATCACAGATGTTTCGCCTATATGTTTTCATGTTAATGTAACATGCTCTGTCTATCTATCTATCTATCTATCTGTTGCCAGATGCCATAATCCCATAAGGGGTGGCCATTTGACTTTGAGTTATTTGCTTTACAGGGAGGGGCACTAACCCTCCACCAACCCACTTGTTGACACGTAGGGAGCACTTATGATTTGGTTATGTGGTTACCACCCAGCATTGTAAATGGTTTCTTGGCTTACAGGAAACAATTTGGCTTGTCACCCAATGTAAAGCCACCTGTAAAGGAAAGAAAAGAAATAAAAAGTGACTGGAAAGATGGGAGAAATAGGAAGATAGGAGGGCAGGCACAGAAAAAGAGTGATAAAGGCTAAGGAAAAAGTAGGCAGCACTACATCAAGTAGTGGATGATGGCCACCACCAACTGCTACATGCTCTGTAATTTTATTAATTCTTCTATGAATCATAGCAAATCACAGGATAGGTTTAGGAAACTGAAGGGAGGAAAAAAAAGAAAAAAAAAAGATTGCCATGTGTGCCAGATGAGTCTTTTCACATCTGTAAGAAAAGAAAGTTGATTTTAGAACTTTGAAAAAAATGGTCCTGAGGCCGGCCACAGAAGCATGCAAATTTCTGAACCCACAGCCATTGAGGGGACTAAACATATGCTTTACTTTAAGCAGTAAAAGCACCTTACCAGGTCAGTTCTTTCTGATGGTCTGTTGTATTTTTCAGATTATTTCTGGGTTGGTAAAAAAGCGTTTCTTGTTAAATCTGTTTTCCCGTTGTTTTTGGCTAGTTGTCTGTGACAAATTTTGTTTGTTTTGTTAGTGTATTGGTAGAAGGGACTGTCCTAACCTAAGTGTTTAACCAAACCTGACCCAACCTATCTTAACTGTGCCTAATAATTTAACCTGACTTAACCTCCAGTTGGCAAATTGGGAAACAAAACAAAATCTACCTTTGAGTGCGTTGAGTTTCTACTATTGCGCTGCAGACAAACAGTCGTAGGTATGGCTTAAGGAATGTGATGATAATAACGGGGAGGAAATTTTTCATCAGAAGGTAATTTATGATACAGAAAATAGTAAGAAAAATACAGAAACAATGGAGGAATATGAATTGAATTGTTAAGGTCTTTTCTGTTTAAACTGTACATTTACCTGTTAATAAATCAGTCTAACAGTATTTGTATTTTGTTTCCACTGGAATAATCATGATTTCGGACTGTTTGAGTACCCGGTTAATCGGGCTATATCTGTACAATATATATATGTATGTATACTGTATAGACACCTGTAGGAGGTACTGAAAACCAACTTCGAAAAATAGTTCAGGCAGTGGAAAGAACACTGGGCTGTGTGTGTCAAGTCAGAATGGGCCTACTTGAAGAGGAATCAGGGTACAAGCTCAGCAAGTTAGCTATATATTTTTTAGAGCCTAAGGTCAGATACTTTCTGAACAGACCTTATATAACCAACCCACCCGTTCCCTACCTGTCAAAGAAGTGGGTTGGCGGATGGTTATTGCCACTCCCTGTAAAGCAATTAACTCAAAGACAAACGGCCACCTCTAATGGGATTATGACATCTGGGTATAGATAGATAGACACACTCCTATCATTGTTACTTACCTTAATTTTGTACCATCCCTTAACAACATGGAAGTCATCACTATCATCTAGCTTGGTCCCAGCCTTGACCATCCTCATTTGTAAATTACCTGCCATGCCTAACACTTCTGCTGCCACTTACTCTTCACCATACCAGCCTCACTTTCCCACTTTTTTAACGACTCCTTTACAATAATGTCCTCACTGTTTCTCCAAATTTCTATACTAAGCCTACTCACCAAAATCAAATTTATTTTTCTAAAGACAAGATACATGCAATGTGGGGGCTCATTTGACAGTGTTTTCAAATGCATGGAGATTCTTGTCTATTGGCAGCTTTTGTTTCAGGTCCACATCTGAAATCAGATCAGTGAAGCTGACTCCAGCAATGTGGTCATCAGGGAGCAGCCTGAGTAATACATGGTAAAGTGTTGGCTGATATATAGGCACACCTTGTGTTGTCTCAGTACAGCACATCCTACATGAGGTACCTTTTCCGAATATATGTGTCTTATACTCTTTGTTCATAATGTCTTTCATTGTAAGAGCCACAGATCATTTGATGAATGGTAGGAGTTGATCCATGATCATTTAACTCTTGTGATATCCTGTGCATTGACTGCTGTACAACTGCTGCATAGACACTAAATAAGAATTGGTAAAATAAGGAACCCAATGGTATTTTAGACTGCATTAACAGCTAAAAACGCAGCAGCGAACTATTTATTTAAAAAATATGGTTACATAGTATTTGCCAGTGCAGAATCAGTTACTTTTCAGTAATAATGACCTCTGTATCAGCAGTATTGTTCAGTGAAGAGTAGTTTATGTATGGCAGGAATTTAGAGAGTTTGAAAGAATCTTATGATAGGGTGATCAAGGAAGAACCAGACGTAAATAGAGTGTGAGGTGGGTGACAATGGAGGTGGTAAAGGAAGAACCAGATGTAAAGTTAGAGTGTGAGGTGGGTGACGAAATGCACGTCAGTGACAGTGAGATTTTCTTGGACACAGTGTCCTCAACTGATGTTAAACAGTTCAGGTGTTTAGAGTGTGGTAAAGCATTTCAATATAAGAAGACTCTTATCCGACATGCAGTTGTTCATTCAGGAGTGAAGAATTTCAAGTGTGATGAATGTAGTAAACTATTTGCATGGAAATGTGATCTCACTCAGCATCTGTTAATTCATTCAGGAGTGAAGAAGTTCAGATGTGATGAATGTGGTAAACTGTTTGCAAAAAAAGGTTGTCTCTCCAGACACCTCTTAATTCATTCAGGAGTGAAGAACTTTAAATGTGATGAATGTGGTCAACTATTTGCAGCGAAGAGTTGTCTCACCAGACACCTATTAATTCATTCGGTAGAGAAGAATTTTATGTGTGATGAATGTGGTAAACTATTTTCACAGAAGGCTAGTCTCACCAGACACATGTTAATTCATTCAAGAGTGAAGAATTTCACATCTGATGAATGTGGTAAACTATTTGCAGAGCAGACTGATCCCACCAGACACATGTTAATTCATTCAAGAGTGAAGAATTTCAAGTGTGATGAATGTGGTAAACTATTTGTACAAAGGAGTGGTCTCAATCAGCACCTATTAATTCATTCAGGAGTGAAAAATTTCAAGTGTGATGAATGTGGTAAACGATTTACACAGAAGAATGATCTCACTCAACACCTATTAATTCATTCAGGAGTGAAGAATTTCAAGTGTGATGAATGTGGTAAACTATTTGCAAGAAAGAGTGGTCTCAGTGATCACCTATTAATTCATTCAGGAGTGAAGAATTTCAAGTGTGATGAATGTGGTAAGCAATTTGCACAGAGAAGTGGTCTCGCTCATCATCTATTACTTCATTCAGAAGTAAAGAATTTCAAGTGTGATGAATGTGGTGAACGATTTGCACAGAGAGGTAGTCTCACTTATCACCTATTAAATCATTCAGGAGTGAAGAATTTCAAGTGTGATGAATGTGGTAAACGATTTGCACAGAAGGGTGGTCTCACTCAACACCTATTAATTCATTCAGGAGTGAAGAATTTCAAGTGTGACGAATGTGGTAAACTATTCGCAAAGAAGTTTTTTCTCACTAATCACCTTTTAATTCATTCAGGAGTGAAGAATTTCAAGTGTGATGAATGTGGTAAACAATTTGGAAGGAAGAATGATCTCAAGCAACACCTGTTAACTCATTCAGGAGTGAAGAATTTTAAGTGTGGTAAATGTGGTAAGCAGTTTGTTAAGAAAAATAGTCTCACCAAACACCTATTAAATCACTGAGGAGGGAAGAGTTTCTAGTGTACAGAATGTGGTAAACGTTTGCCTCAGTTGGGTGGATGTGGGATGTGTGCAAAAAGTCCAGTATAGGGGTGATTCAGCCAGAAAGGTTGCTGGGAATGATTGTTGCCATAAGTTGTTTTGGCAGGGTAGGATAGATGGCTGTTGGGGTAAGAGTGTGTTGGTTAGGGAGAAATGGTTGGATTATGTCATGAATGTTATGAGAGTAGGTAACAGGATAATAGTAGTGAGAATTTTGTTTGGTAGGATGGTTTTTGCAATTGTATCAGCATATGCTCCACTAGCAGGCTTGGATGAGGCAGAGAAGGATAGATTTTGGGATGATGTAATACATGTAGTAAGTGGTATGGGGGATGATGAGATTGTAGTATTAGGGAGAGATTTAAATGGTCATGTAGGTAAAGCAGCTCAAGGATATGAAGGAGTACATGGGGGATGTGCATATGGTACAAGAAATAAGGAAGGGGAAAGGATACCCGAGTTTGAGGAGGCAGTGAACATGATTGCGTGTAACACACATTTTAGGGAAAGAGAGTGTACAAGTCTGGGGGAAATAGCAGCCAGACAGACCATGTTCTGGTCAGGAGGGCTGATAGGAGGTTAGTGAGGGATGTTAAAGTTACAGGGAATGTGGAGTATGTGCACAACACAAATATTGGTATGTACATGGTGCTCAAGGAGTGGGTGATGAAAAAGAGGACCTATGCACCTAGGAAGAAAATATTGGAGATGCTTCTATAACGAGATGAGGAGAGTGGTAGCTGAATAAGGAAACATGGACAGAAGTGTTAATGAACAGGACAGAGCCTGTGAGAGTTACTGATTCAGTATGTGGATGGACAAGAGGCCCGCCAGGACATAAAGTGACTTGGTGGTGGGATGAGGATATAGAAGCTGCAGTTAAGGAGAAAAGAATGCTTTTCCGGGAATGGAAGAAGGGCGGTAACGAGGAAGAATACTTGGCAGCCAAGTGTATGGCTAGTAAAGAGGTTTATAGGGCGAAGTCTGGGTCACAGAGACTTTTTCTTTATAATGTAAATTGTGTGGAAGAGAAGAATATGATTTTTAAGGTGGCAAATGTGATGAAGAGAGAGAATAGGGATATCATAGGTGAGCAGTGTGTGAAGAATGATGAAGGGTTGAGGTGAACAGTGGGGCTATTAAAGACTGAGGAGACTGTAGCACCAGTCGAGCAGGGCAGTACTCCCAGGGAGGATGGAAAGCTGATGACAGGGAGAGCTGGAGCTCCCGTTTCATCAGCCCTCAGGACTTGTTCCTGACCATCCTCCTTTGCTGAACTTTTTCAGTGTCTCAGTTACACAGAGAGTAGACCAGCATGCTCTCCAATACAAGTTTCTCTAACTATCAACACCAAACTACATACACGCTACACACTACACTTCCTTTTCAAAATTTTCAAAATGGCACATAAAAATCATGCCTCGGAGTCCCCAGGGGGGGGNGGGGGGGGGACCATAAATGCCCCCACCATCCGCCCCTCTCCCGGTGACGACTCAAGGAGCTGCCTGGAACCACTGTCTGACTCACTCCTTCTTCATTTCTGTAACATTCGCGGCCTTTCCTCTAACTTTCACGCTGTTGAGCACCACCTCTTCTCCTCTAAACCTCACCTTCTCTTTCTCACTGAGACTCAGCTGTCTGAGGCAACTCACAGCAAACCCTTTTCTGTATCCTCCTACTTTCTCTATTCTCGTTTCAAAGCCAAAGGTGGCTGTTGCGTATACGTACGCAACGATCTATCTTGCTCTCGTGTTCCTGAACTTGATTCTTCTGAATTCTCTGCTCTCTGGCTTCGGCTTTCCTGTCATTCTCTGACTAAATATATCTGTGCTGTTTACTTATCTCCTAATTCTACTGACTATCAAAAATTCTTTGACTATCTTACTTCTACGATGGAACACATTCTATCCATTTCTCCTTTCTCTGAAATCTCCATTCTAGGAGATTTCAATGTTCACCACCACCTTTGGCTCTCCTCTCCTTTCACTGATCCACCTGGTGAACAAGCCTACATCTTTTCTATCCTTAATGACCTAGAGCAGCTTGTACAGCACCCTACCCGTATCCCTGACCGCCTTGGAGAGAGTTCCAACATACTTGACCTTTTCCTAACAACTAATCCTTCTGCTTACACTGTTAATCTTTTCTCTCCGTTGGGCTCCTCCGATCATAACCTTATTACCTTAACCTGTCCTATNCTCTCTGGCTTCGGCTTTCCTGTCATTCTCTGACTAAATATATCTGTGCTGTTTACTTATCTCCTAATTCTACTGACTATCAAAAATTCTTTGACTATCTTACTTCTACGATGGAACACATTCTATCCATTTCTCCTTTCTCTGAAATCTCCATTCTAGGAGATTTCAATGTTCACCACCACCTTTGGCTCTCCTCTCCTTTCACTGATCCACCTGGTGAACAAGCCTACATCTTTTCTATCCTTAATGACCTAGAGCAGCTTGTACAGCACCCTACCCGTATCCCTGACCGCCTTGGAGAGAGTTCCAACATACTTGACCTTTTCCTAACAACTAATCCTTCTGCTTACACTGTTCATCTTTTCTCTCCGTTGGGCTCCTCCGATCATAATCTTATTACCTTAACATGTCCAATCGCTCCAGTACGGCCTGTGGACCCTCCAAAGAAATGCCGCCTGTGGCACTTTGGAGCTGCAGATTGGGAGGCCCTCAGGCAGTACTTCTTTGATTTTCCATGGAATGATTATTGCTTCCATGGCCGGGAGCCATCTGAGTGTGCCTTGCGCGTTACGGAGGTTATTCTCTCAGGCATGGAAGCATACATTCCTTTCTCATATCCTCTGACTAATGCAAGAAAGCCTTGGTTTAATCACGCTTGTTCTAATGCTGTCCGCAACAAGGAGAGGGCCTATAAGAGGTACCGGAGCCAACCCACCCCTGAATCACACCTTTTATATATTTCTGCCCGGAATCGTGCTAAGTCTGTTCTTCGCTCTGCTAAAAACAATTTTATCCGTGCTAAATGTTCCCAACTCTCCAACTCGAACTCTTCTCGCTCCTTCTGGCACCTTGCCAAAAACCTTTCTAACAACTTTACCTCATCATCCTTCCCTCCTCTTTTCTACTCTGATGGCTCTGTAGCTATTTCTTCTACTGATAAAGCAGATCTCTTTGCTCAGACTTTCTCCTCCAATTCCACCTTAGACGATTCCGGTGCTATTCCTCCATCACTTCCCCCCTCTGACTTCCTATTGTCTGACATTAAAATTTCTTCAGCTGATGTGTTCTCTGCCATTACTGGCCTCAATACTAAAAAGGCATACGGTCCTGATGGAGTCCCTCCTGTTGTCCTCAAAAACTGTGCTTCTGTGCTTACACCCTGCCTAGGTAAACTCTTTCGCCTTTGTCTCTCAACTTGTACCTTTCCTTCTTGCTGGAAGTTTGCTCTCATTCAGCCAGTCCCAAAGAAGGGTGACCATTCCCAACCCTCTAACTATCGTCCAATTGCTTTAACATCCTGCGTATCAAAAGTTTTCGAGTCAATTCTTAACAGAAAAATTTTAAAGCACCTTTCCTGTCACAGCCTTCTTTCTGATCGTCAGTATGGGTTCCGTCAGGGACGCTCCACTGGCGATCTTCTCACCTGCCTTTCAGACTCTTGGTCATCCTCCCTTCGGGACTTTGGCGAAAGCTTTGTCATTGCACTTGACATCTCAAAGGCTTTCGATCGAGTCTGGCATAAATCTTTAATTTCCAAACTGCCCTCCTACGGTTTCTATCCTTCTATCAGTGCCTTCATCTCTAGCTTCCTTTCTGGTCGTTCTATAGCTGCTGTTGTAGACGGCCATCGTTCCTCTCCTAGACCTATCAACAGTGGTGTTCCTCAGGGTTCTGTCCTATCACCTACTCTCTTCCTTTTATTCATCAATGACCTTCTAAGCTGTACATCTAACCCTATCCACTCATATGCTGATGATTCCACCCTTCACCTTTCCATTCGGTTCCCGCAACGTCCATCTCAGCAGTTGCTTCAACAAAAGAGGGATGAGGCTATGGCACACCTAATGTCTGATTTGGCTCGTATCTCTGACTGGGGTAAAAATAATCTTGTTATTTTCAATGCATCAAAAACTCAGTTTTTACACTTATCAACCCGACAAAATCTTCCTCAGGATTACCCACTAATGTTTAATAATGAACAGTTATGTCCTGCATCATCCTTGAACATGCTTGGGGTTTCATTCTCTCAGGATTTGTCTTGGAAAGAACATATTACATCTCTTGTGAAATCTGCTTCCAAGAGATTAGGTGTGCTAAGCCGATTCCGTACTTTCTTTACCCCTGCACAGTTGTTGACCTTGTACACGGGTTTTATTCGCCCGTGTATGGAGTACAACTCTCATGTGTGGGGAGGCTCCCCACATGCAGCTCTTCTCAATAGGGTGGAGTCAAAGGCTTTTCGTCTCATTAACTCTCCTCCTCTTACTGATTCCCTTCAACCATTGTCTCTTCGCCGCACTGTTGCATCTTTATCTCTCTTCTATCGCTACTTCAATGGTCACTGTTCCTCTGAACTGTCTGCTTGCATCCCTCCACCTCTACGACGGGCACGTAGTACCCGTCTAGCAATAAACTCTCATCCCTTTTCTGTCCAACTCTCTAATGCAAGAGTTAACCGTTACTCCCAGTCTTTTATTTATGCAACTGGTCAACTCTGGAACTGTCTTCCTATGTCTGTATTTCCTACTTCCTATGATCTCCAGTCTTTCAAACGCAGTGTGTCCAGGCATCTCGAATTGAACGGATCTTGAATTTGGCTCTCTTTTGTACTGTTTTTGTTTTTTCTTGGAAGGAGCAGTATGCAGGCCCGTGGCCTTTGGTTCCTTCTTCCATGCATAAAAAAAAAAAAAAAAAACACGGAGAGAGCATTACAGCCGGTTGTTGAATGAAGAGTTTGACTGGGACAGGAAAGGTTTGGAGCCAGCAGATCCAATGTTTGGCCCATGGCCTTTGGTTGATGGTGCTACTGTGAGCAGGGCAATAGGCAGGATGCAGGTGGGGAAGGCAACAGGTGTGTCTCATAAGACTGATGAACTGTTGAAAGCCTCAGGAGATATAGTAGTGAGGTTAGTCACTGACCTGATAAATAAGATTATAAATGAGTGTGTTGTCCAAGATGGTCACTGACCTGATAAATAAGATTATAAATGAGTGTGTTGTCCAAGATGATTGGCTGAAGAGTGTAATTGCAAATGTGTACAAGGGGAAGGGTGATGCCCTAGAAAGAGGAAATTATAAAGGCATAAAGCTTTTAGACCAGATAATGAAGGTAATGGAGAGAGTTCTAGAAGATATTATTAGAGAAAGAGTGAATTTTGATGAGATGCAGCTTGGGTTTATGCCAGGCAAAGGGACCACTGATGCCATATTCATTGTTCAACAGCTTCAGGAAAAATATATTGGAAAGAAAAAGGAGCTGTATTTTGTTTTTGTTGATTTGGAGAAGACCTTTGACAGAGTCCCTAAAGAGGTGGTGAAGTGGGCAATGAGAAAGTTTGGGATCGAGGAGTGGTTGGTTGGGATAGTTATGGCCATGTATGTGGGTGCTCACACTCAGTAAGGGTGAATGGAGATTTGAGTGATGAGTTTTCCATGAATGTTGGTATGCTTCGGGGGTCAGTCTTGAGCCCCTTGTTTTTTATCATGGTACTTGATGCCCTCTGACGTGAATTCAAAATGGACTCCCATGGGAGATGTTGTGTGCTGATGATTTGGTGTTAGTTGCAGAGAATAAAAGGGAGGCGGAGGAAAGTTTTAGGAAGTGGAGAGATGGTATGGGGCACAAGGGCTTAAGAGTAAATGCAGATAAAACAAAACTGATGGTATCCAGGGCTGGGGGTGGTACTGTCAAAGAAGAGGGAGAGCGGCCATGTTTGATTTGCCACAAGGGCGTGGGAAGTAACTTCATCCTGTGCTTGGTGATAAGCCGGTGCACAAGAGATGTAGTGGTATTAGAGGTAGACTGTGAGAAAATGCCGATTTCATGTGTGTGGTGTGTCGGGGAGAGCATGTGGATATTGCCAGGTGTGAAAGGATCAGTTGGTGAGTCTCTTGAGTGTGTGGAAGAGTTTTCTTATTTGGGAGACATGTTTTATGTGCTGGAGGTGGGGCAGGAGCTAGCTGTGTGGCTAGAGTGAGAAGTGGTTGGAAGAAGTTCACGTAGCTGTTGCCTCTCCCGACACTGAGAGGGCTCTCTCTCCGTACTAAGGGATAATTGTATGCGGCATGTGTTAGGAGTGCAATGCTGTATGGTAGTGAGACCTGGGTAGTAAAGGAAGAGGACATTCGCAGGCTCAAACATTCAGAAATGGCAATGATTAGATGGATGTGCAATGCATCCTTGAGTGCAAGGCCTGGGGGGATTAGGTTTACGTTGGAAGAGTTGAGAGATAGGATGGGACTGGAGTGTATTGTTGTTGTGATGAGGTAGATTGAGATGGTTTGGGCATGTGGAGAGGATGGGGGAGGATAATTGGATGAGAAATGTTAATGTTGTGGGTAGGGTAGTGAGGGGTAGACCAAAAAAGACCTGCGATGATGTCATTGGGTGTGACTTCAAGGTTAAGGGTCTAAATAGGGAAGCTGCCAAAGATCGAGCAGCATGGAGAGCCGCCATAAGGTGACCAAGGCCGATGCAAGCAAGCATGTTGGAGCCTTCAAAAATGAAAATGAAATGAAAACAAAACTTGGCACCTGACAGTTCATTGAGGTGTGAAAATTATCATTTATGATAAATGTGGCAGAACCTGTAGAAGAAATCAGGCTGTAATCAGGCATGGTGCCATTCACTAACAAGTCAAGGAGAAGACATGTTTTATCTTTCATGCTAGATTGCCATTGTAATGTAAAATTGTTAAAAAGTGGGTTATAGGAGAAAAAAGAAAAAACTACTAGCAGGTCATTTTGACTGCAGTGCCCCTTTATCTACTGTTGGTACTTGTGGCAGACCACCCCTCACGCTGCATGTGATATGATCTTCCAAGCCAAGACATCACAGACCATGAATGATAAAATAGTGTGTGAAACTCTAGATACAGTAAACACTCGATATAACGAACCTTCTGTTAATGAATTTCAGTTTTAACAACCGCCTTGAGCTGGCCGGACATTATGTTCATTTAAAAAATTTTGTTTGGCAAAAGAATGGACGCATGGGAAACACTGACCAGCTTGGTGTCCCTACACACACACAGATGCTGGGTGTGTACATTAAACACATGTTTAATGTTCATGGAAAGACACAAGTATCTTCTCAAAGTTTGACGAATTCATAGCAGAAAAATTGAACCATCTGAAACACACGCTATGGTATCGGAGATAGAGTTTTCTTTGTATTTTGCCAGTTGTAAATTTTCTTCAGATGGAACTGGGAAAATAGTTTTTCTTTGACTGTACATGCAGCTGTTCTGTACCGTTTGCCTTGGTATTCGCTAATACTGCATATATAATACTGTATTTACTGTAATGTAATAGTTAATGTACAGTGAGCTTACCTACACATTCCTTGTAAGTACCGAACAACAAATGTACAGTAGTGTATAGGCAGTGTACAGTATAGTGCAGGATTGTAGTGGTTATCAGTGACTATCAGTGCCAGTTGTGGAATGCATTTTTTTTTTTTTAAGTTTAATGCACATGCAGCTGTTCTGTAGTGGTTGCATTGCAATTTTCTAATATGTATTATTTACTCTTATGTAATAGGTAAGGTACAGTGTGAGTTTCCTTTACCCACTCTTTCCTTGTAAATACTGAATGACGAATGTACATAGATATATCCAAGGCCTACTTGCAGTCTTTATACACAGTGCAGTTACTTCATTATAGGTAATAATAAACTCATAAGTTAATAAATAGAACATTTATTGAGAAAAAGAAGCATTTAGACCTAGCTATATGTTTCTGTGTGTGACACTTTACAGTAAGACCTCACTAGAACGGACTAATTGGGGCCCAAACCATTCCGAAAAATGTGAATTTCCGATAAAAGCGACATCCAGACTTCCCCCTGCTAATCTGGACTTTTTCCGATATATTAGACATTGTCCGGATTGCATGAACGGTTTTTAAACTGTTTTGACTACCACTGTGGTACTGTACTGTGTTTTAACTTCACTGCATTAATCAAACGTTATAATGTATATAATAATACTGTACTGTACACTGATAAACATGTCTTTTATTTATCTTATTGTGGTGAACATAGCTGAAGTGGTCAGGCAGTCCAGACTGCTTCTGGCTTTATCGGACTTTTTCCGATATACTGTATAGGAATTTAGTCCGGTAGCTTCTCGAGTCCGATAAAAGTCCGGTCTATTGAAGTCCGTTATATCAAGGTTTTACTGTATATGTAATGATCTTTGTTTGTTAAAAGTCACAACGCATGGGAAATTACTGAACAGCATGGTGGTCGGCTTTAACGTCAAGGGTTTGGTATCAATTAGTTGGTTTCCTAGAGGGTGCACCATATTAGGAGAGGGCTGTTAACTGTGATAGTTGTATAGCAGTACAGGGCATTCCTTTAGTACACAATATATGGGGCAACAAGGTCCACTATATCCTGCACAACGTCTGTACACAAAAATATTGTACATGTACAGGTGGCCCTCCACATTCACGGAGGTTAGGGGACACAGACCCCCGCAAATGTGGAATTTCCGTGAATGTTTGGTGCGCCATCCTGGAAATGCCTTTACAGCCACAGATCACCCTCTATGAGCAAGTGTGTGTGTGTGTGTGTGTGTGTGTGTGTGTGTGTGTGTGTGTGTGTGTGTGTGTGTGTGTGTGTGTGTGTTTAAATGCAAGGAAGAAGAAACCAAAGGCCACAGGCCTGCAACTGTTCCTTCCAAGAAAAAGAAAATCAATAAAAAAGAGAGCCAAATTCAAGATCCGTTCATTTCGAGATGCCTGGACACACTGCGTTTGAAAGACTGGAGATCATAGGAAGTAGGAAACACAGTCAGAGGAAGACAGTTCCAGAGATGACCAGTTGCATAAATGAAGGACTGGGAGTAACGGTTAACTCTTGCATTAGAGAGTTGGACAGAAAGGGGATGAGAGTTTGTTGCTAGACGGGTACTACGTGCCCGTCATAGAGGCGGAGGGATGCAAGCGGACAGTTCAGAGGAACAGTGACCGTAGAAGTAGCAATAGAAGAGAGATAAAGATGCAACAGTGCGGCGAAGAGACAAAGGTTGAAGGGAATCAGTAAGAGGAGGAGAGTTAATGAGACGAAAAGCCTTTGACTCCACCCTATTGAGAAGAGCTGCATGTGGGGAGCCTCCCCACACATGAGAGTTGTACTCCATACACGGGCGAATAAAACCCGTGTACAAGGTCAACAACTGTGCAGGGGTAAAGAAAGTTCGGAATCAGCTTAGCACACCTATTCTCTTGGAAGCAGATTTCACAAGAGATGTGATATGTTCTTTCCAAGACAAATCCCAAGAGAATGAAACCCCAAGCATGTTCAAGGATGATGCAGGACAGAACTGGACATTATTAAACATTAGTGGGTAATCCTGAGGAAGATTTTGTTGGGTTGATAAGTGTAAGAACTGAGTTTTTGATGCATTAAAAATAACAAGATTATTTTTACCCCAATCAGAGATACGAGCCAAGTCAGACATTAGGTGTGCCATAGCCTCATTCCTTTTTTGTTGAAATAGCTGCTGAGATGGACGTTGCGAAACCTAATGGAAAGGTGAAGGGTGGAATCATCAGCATATGAGTGGATAGGGTTAGATGTACAGCTTAGAAGGTCATTGATGAATAAAAGGAAGAGAGTTGGTAATAGGACAGAACCCTGAGGAACATACTATACCTAATAAACCATATCTGTGAGCTGAAAGCAGCATAAAATATCACAAATAGTAACAGACCAACTGTATGAAAAAGTTTAATAACAAACAAGTTTTGATTGGGTATGGCTGTATTAAGGTAGAGTAAACATATACCTGGTGATTTCCACAGACTCCCGCGACTGAGTGCGTCTCGCGCACATCCACATGAGTGCGGGCAAGTCATCAGCTACATACTCATATTTACCCCAATTCTTTACAGCCATACCCATTAAATTCAGAGTTAACTCACTGCTGTCCCTGAAATTTTGGCTGGCGAACTCTGACGACTTGTGATGATGATGATGATGAACATGACACACATGGAACAAAGTTATCGTAAGTAAATCACACAATCGGGCACTAATTCACTCACCTAATAGAACAGCAATGCACTTGTTATCTTTGAGGATGTGAGAGCACAGTAACCAATAACGAAATTACGGGAGGTTTGGTGTGGCAGACTGAGGGAGAGACAGAGGAGCGTGGGAGCATGGTGGTTTGGTGCAGACCTGGTTTGGTGCGATATGACCTGTGAGCATCCGCGCTGCTACACTTTACGGCCACAAATGGAAACTTGGCTCCACAGAGGGGCATTCCGCGAATCTGCGAGTCCCGCAAAAGTTGAATCCGGAAATGTGGAAGGCCATCTGTATGTATTGTTGGTCTTTATGGGCAGCAACTTACCTTTTTTTATGACATTTTATTATGAGATATTGGTGTCTAAGCACATGGCAAGTAGCTCCACCTTGTAGTGAGAGTGTTCAATAATTTTTTTTTAATTTACTGAGGCAGGTCTAATGGAACATAATTTTTACACTGCTTTTGACTCAAGTTTTCCTTTATATTTGTCTTGGGGGTTGGGCACTTTAATTGCATGTCAGAGCACTAGCTGGGTGCTTAGATCACTAATGTCAAGTATGTCATGAAAAACATAATTAAAAAATAGAATTAGAGATGTCACCCTTAATAACATTAGTACATTATATGTTTGCAGTGCACATTTTTCACTGGGCATGGTGTATTTTTTCAGCCAAAATACCATGCACTAGAGATGTGCAGTATAACAGGAACAGCTTACATCCAGCTAAATGGATCATAATATGAAGGCATATAATCAGAGAGTATGATGGAAGTAGGCAGAAGGGAAAGATATGATAAAGTTTTAGTGGCAGTGGAAGAAATAGATGCAGGAATCTGTTGAAAGTATTTTCATTCATTCATTCGTTATCCAATCCAGTGTTGC
>JAGKTI010019944.1:0-16653 GCA_018397915.1 Birgus latro | reverse complement strand
GAAGAGGGAGAGTGGCCATGTGCAGTTTGCCACAAGGGTGTGGGAAGTAGTTCCATCTTGTGTAGTGTTTGTGATAAATGGGTGCACAAGAGATGTAGTGGTATTAGAGGTAGACTGCGAGATGATGCTGATTTTATGTGTGCGGCGTGTTGGGGAGAGCAGGTGGAGATTGTTAGGCGTGAAAGGATTGAACTTGCTGGTGAGTCTCTTGATTGTGTGGATGAGTTTTGTTATTTGGGAGACATGTTATGTGCTGGAAGTGGGGCTGGAGCTAGCTCGGTTGCTAGGGTGAGAAATGGTTGGAAGCAGTTCTGGGAGCTGTTGCCTCTCCTGACATTGAGAGGACTCTCCTTATGTGCTAAGGGGTCTTTGTATGCAGCATGTATTAGGAGTGTGATGCTGTATGGTAGTGAGACCTGGGCAGTAAAGCAAGAGGATATTCACAGGCTTAAACGTACAGAAATGACAACGATTAGGTGGATGTGCAGTGCGTCCCTGCGTGCAAGGCCTGGGGGGCCTGGGTTTATGATCAAAGAGTTGAGAGGTAGGATGAGACTGGTGTTTTGGTGTTGTGATGAGGAGAGGTAGGCTGAGGTGGTTTGGGCATGTGGAGAGGATGGGGGATGATAATTGGGTGTGGAAGGTGAGAAGTGTTAATATTGGGGAAGGGGTTGTGAAGGGTAGACCGAGAAAGACATGTGATGAGGTCATTAAGTGTGACCTCAGGGTTAAGGGACTGAACAGGGAGGCTGCCATAGATCGAGCAACATGGAGAGCCGCCATTAGGTGACCAAAGCCGACGCATGCAAGCACGTTGGAGCCTTCAAAAATGAAAAGAAATGATATCACATTGCGGGAGTAAATGTACAGTACGTCAATGGCACTGTCTGTGCTGTAAAGGGGTGCACGTACTATCTATCTATCTATTGCCAGACGCCTCAATCCCGAACGGGGTGCACGTACACATTTGTCAATGGCACGGGGCGGGTTGAGGACACAGGAAAACCTCTTAAAAATTAGCAAATTTTTTTATCTACAGTGGAGCCCCTCAAATAGCGTTTTTTTAAGTAGCGAATCCATGGAGAGCGACAGGAATGAAACTATGTCATAGCGATTAATGCTGCACGGTTAGCATAAATTCGCTAGGCATTTAACACGTAGCGAGCAGGTGGGCAGAGTTGCCAAGGTTGGACTCTGGTAACACTGATAGTGAATGCGAGTCTATCGTCATTCAGTTCGTTGACCCATGTGGAGTGAAAGTACGTATCTTAAGCTTTTCTTATAACTAATCTCCAACTATCTCTCTGCTACCAAATTTTACAGTTTTAAATTTTTCCTTTACCTTTACTTTTCTCTTGGGGGAATGCCGGTATCTAGGCGATACTGACGGGTGGAAGGTGAACCTCCCCGCAGTTACCCCAAGAAGAAGAAGAAGAAAAAGATTGCTTGTTTATCCATGCGCCACACATTCATTCAACTTGTCACAGTCTTGCCATTGTAAAGTTTTCTGTGACAGAGTTAGGGACTTTACTGAGGAATTAGTTGGAGAAGAACAAGGAGGTTTTAGGAAGGGAAGAGGTTGTGTAGACCAGATATTCATTCTTAGATCCTTAGTGGAAAAGTTTCTAGAGAAGGGCAAGAAGTTGTATGCAGCCTTCATGGATCTGGAGAAAGCATATGACAGGGTGGATAGACAAGGTTTGTGGAAGGTATTAAGAATATATGGAGTGGATGGGAAGTTGTTGAAGGCAGTGAAGAGTATGTATGAGGGTGCTAAGGCTGCAGTGCGTGTGGATGGCAAACTGAGTGAATCTTTCCATTTGAAGGTTGGATTGAAACAAGGATGTATCATGTCTCCATGGTTGTTCAATCTGTATATGGATGGGGTTATAAAAGAGATACAAGGTCGGGCAGTGGATGTAGGAGCGGCCCTAGTGAGAGAGGGCAGTGTTTGGAAACTCCCTGAACTGTTGTTTGCAGATGATACTGTGTTGTTGAGTGAAGACGAAGGGGAGCTGCAAGGCTTGGTAGATGAGTTTGGGAGAGTGTGTAAGAAACGGAATCTAAAGGTGAATGTAGGGAAGAGTAAAGTGATGGTCTTCGAGAGAAGTGAAGCCAGTGAATGTACAGTGAGACTGGATGGGAAGGATATGGAGAATGTGAGTGAATTTAAGTACTTGGGCAGTGTGATGAGTAAGGATGGAAGTCTGGAAGGTGAAGTGCTCGAAAGGGTGCAGCAGGGAAGGAAGGTTGCTGGTTCGTTGAAAGCAGTGATAAGAAACAGGGAGGTGAGCATGGAAGTGAAAAAGTTGTTACATGACAGTATTGTGATACCAACTCTGACATATGGAAGTGAAGCTTGGACCCTGTTGGAAGGACAGAAGTCAAGAGTGAGAGCAGTGGAAATGAGTTACTTGAGAGGAGCATGTGGAGTCACATGGAGAGAGAGACTACCAAATGAGGAAGTGAAGGAGCGTTGTGGTGCGGTTGAGGACGTGATGGGAAGTGTTAGGAGAAACACGTTAAGGTGGTTTGGGCATGTGGAGAGGATGGAGAGTGAAAGACTGATGAGCAGAGTGTATGTGAGTGAGGTGGAGGGGGCGAGAGGGAGGGGGAGGCCAAGGATGAGATGGAGGGATGGAGTGGAGAGGTATATGAGAGAGGGGGGTGTGAGTTGGGAGCGTGGTAGTGAAATGGCAGGGGACAGAGCGACATGGAGGCGATCTGTTTGTGGCCACCCCGTGTGGGATTAAGGCGTCTGGCAATAGATAGATATGAGACATTTATTGTCTGGCTACTGAGTGTTCTAATATCATGGCTTCAACTTCGGGGGCTGGCCCAAGTGGTGGTGGTGGCCCAGTCAAAAAACAGGAAGTGCTGGCAATGTAAAAGTGACCAAAAAGGTCAGACAATACATGCATGGCAAGCCAAAGTAACAATACTGCGTGGAGGAAAAGAAAAAGATAATTTTTGGAATATGTAGTATACGTTTATCTTATTACAGTACTGAAGAAATATGATGTGATGCTGATGGGTAAAGGAGGAAATTAGGGGTATAGCTGAAGGAGTCCAGGACTGTATTAATTTTTTTAGGTAAGAAGTTTGCCCCTCGGAGAGCGATTTCATGGATACCAGCCATTTTGGCGGACTATTAAGGTCACTATCCAAGGGGCCCCACTGTACACTTAAAATGATTCAGTGACTTTGAAAAGGTGTACAGAAGTGTGTTTCAAGCACAGTAATACCCTGATATAAGATACCCCTGGATGCGATATCCCGGCTTAGTGATGGGGGTACAAATACCACCAAACCCTGTTACATGATGGCCCGGTTTAATGATGGGCCCTCCAACATCGCGTCCACAGGTGATAGGCCGAAATTTTGAATCGCGCACATTCCCACGGCCAGCTGAAACCACCCGCCTCCCAGAATGTGCAGAAACACTCGCACAGGCCCCACAGCCAACATTCACCCGGTGCTCACCCATATCGTTCATCTTGCACCGGCCACCTCAGAGTGAGGAACTCTTTTACACTCACCCACCACACATTGTGTTGCATCACCAACGTTATGGAAGCCACTATCAAAGTGCACTGTAACTAAGTATGAGCAATGTTGTGAGTAAAGCAGTGATACTAACCATATGTGGAGTGTGATTTTGTGTGAATTTTAGCCTAAAAAGGTGTGATCATGTCTGGTAAGGGTACTGCATGTGGTGGGGCTAGTGGTGGTGCTAGTGGAGGCCCTAGTCGGAGTGGTAAGCGACCTGCTAGTGTTGGTGCTGGTGATGTTCCCATGAAACGTGTGCGTAAAACTCTCTCTCTAGAAGTCAAGCTAGATATTCTTAAGCGCCACAAAAAAGGTGAAGGTGCATGTGGTATTGCCTCAGCTCTCTACCTGGCCCAGTCAACTGTTTCCACCACCATCAAGAAGAAGGAGGCCATTACGGCTGCTGAGGGGAGGTTGCAGCTTTATCCACCTCCCGAAGCACCTGCCAGAGAGAGCCTGTGGTGAAGGAGTTGGAGTGCATGCTGTGCACATGGGTGGAGGATTAGAACTGGTGGACGGCATCCATGAGCCAGGATATTATTTACACTAAGGCTCTCTCGCTATGGAAGGAAATCAAGGTGAGGCAGGATCTTGATGCTTGCAAGACCTTGAAGGCGAGCCATGGGTGGTTTTTCCGGTTCAAGAGGCGAGCTAATCTCCACCACGTGAAGACGTACGGTGAGGCGGCAGCGTTTCCTGACAAACTGAAACGCATCATCGCAGAGGGTGGCTACAGCGTGAAGAAGGTCTTGAATTTTGATGAGACTGGGTTCTTTTGGAACAGAATGTCCTCCAAGACATATCTTGCAACAGAGGAAAAGTCTATGCCAGGGTTCAAGGCCTCGAAGGACTGGCTTACACTCCTGCTGGGGGGCAATGCCAAAGGAGACCTCAAGTTGAGGCCGCTCCTTGTCTACCACTCCGAGAACCCTAGGGCTCTGGTGGGGTATGTTAAAGAAAACCTTGGGGTGATTCGGAAATCAAACAAGAAGGCCTGGCTGACTTCCAATACCTGTTCATCATATTTCCACTTGTACCTCTCTCGGGTCCTGAAGAGGCATGCCTCGAGGAAGAATTTGGCGACCAGAATTCTCACGGTGGTATGCAACGCACCTAGCCACCCTCCCGCGAGGAAGGAATGGGCAAGCAACATAGAAGTGGTGTTCCTGACCCCCAACATCACATCCTTGTTGCAACCCATGGACCAAGGGGTGATCGCTGTGTTCAAAGTTATCTTTGCCATACTATGCAGCAGCTGGTGAGGGTCTGTGACAGTGATGATAAGACAACAGTGCAGCAATTTTGGAAGGGCTACAATATACGCCACGCCCTAGAGGACATAACTGCAGCGTGGCGTGAAGTTAGCCAGCCCACCATGAACAGTGTGTGGTGAAAGCTGTGGCCAGAGTGCGTGCACTCCTTCCCCGGCTTCCCCAAGGGCGTGCAAGCTCGCCGGTGCAGCGTGTGTGGCAGGACATAGTGGAATTGTCTCATGAGGTGGGCTTCAGGGAGGTCGACAAGGAGGATGTGGAGGAGGTTCTCGAAAGCCACAGGGAGGAGCTCAACAATGAGGAGCTCCTCGATATGGAGATTCAGTGGGTGCATCATGAGGCACAGGAGGAGGGGTCATCCCTGAAGTGCGAGCCCTAAATGTAACGATTCTGAGGGAGATGCTGACCAAGCTAGATGAAATAACTGTGCTGATGTGCACACACGACCCTCTCCCAGGACAAGCAAAGACACCGCCAATCGGCTGGAGGAGGGGATGAAGATGTACAGAACAATGCTGGAGGAAAAGAAGAGGGCGGCCAGGCAGACAAAAGTCACTGCCTTCTTCAAACAGGCCCCCACCACGCCAGCAAGCCACAAAGGATCTCCCCAGCCCTCGACGAGCAGAGCATCTCCCCAGCCTTCAACCAGCAGAGCATCTCCTCAACTTTCAACCAGCAAAGCATCTCCCCTGCCATCGACCAGCAGAGAAACACCTAGGGTCTCCTCCCACTGAGGACATGCTCGGCCCCTAGTGTTGGACCTAACCTCCAGCCGATCCCCGTCTCCTGTGTCATCTGTGTCTCCACTAAGGCACTCCCCCACTCCATTGCTGCCTTCCTCACCCCAACCTCCATCTCCCTCACCACTTTGGCCACTGTCTCTGTTTCCCTCGCTACGACGTGAGCCACTGCATCTGACTCCATCGCTACCTCATCAGTCACTGCAGCGGTCTCCCTCGCCACCTCATTGGTCATTGCAACTGTTTCCCTCACTACCTCCTCTGTCATCGTATTGCACTCCATTGCCACGCCCAAAGCCATCGCATAGCACCTCATCGCCGTCGCCTGAGCCATCGCATCACACCCCATCGCCACCTCCTGAGCCATCACATCACACTCCATCGCCACCACCTGAGCCATCACATTGCACTCCATCGCCACCCCAGAGCCAGTGCATCAGTCTCCTACTACGATCATCCCACTTCGCCAGGCTTCCCCCCTCCCTCCTCTGACTCTCCCCTAGAGATGGGGTTTGAGGGCTTTCAGGAGGAGGACTGAGTGGCAGGGAGCACCACATGTCCCCTAGCCTTGGGAGGGGGACAGCAAGAATGATGACCAGGACTGGGTACCAGACATGGACTTACAAGAAGTGATGAAAGGTGTTTGAGATTTTCTAACCTATTCCTTCTGATTTTCAGGCTTTATTAGTGGCAGGTGGTGGCAACCATCATCCACTCACTTGATGTAGTGCTGCTTACTTCTTTAGACTTTATCATTCTTTTTCTGTGCCTGCCCTCATCTCTTCCTATTTCTCTCATCTTTCCTGTCACTTCTTATTGCTTTTCTTTCCTTTACAGGTGGCTTTACATTGAGTGACAAGCCAAATGGTTTCCTGTAAGCCAAGAAACCATTTACAAGTCTGGGTGGTAACCATATAACCAAACCATATGTGCTTCCTACGTGTCAACATGTGGGTTGGTGGAGGGTTAGTGCCCCTCCCTGTAAAACAAATAACTCAAAGTCAAATGGCCACCCTTTATGGGATTATGGCATCTGGCAATAAAGAGATAGACAGATAGATCGGTTGGTTTCAGTGAGTTATTCTCAGGTGTTAGGCTTAGGTTAGCTTCCTTGATGGCTGTTAGGCCATTTAGATTGCCTTTAAACTTGTTTTTGGGCTCGTTTGGGTGGGTTTTGGGTTTGGTTTGGGGGGAAACCCAAGGCTGGTAAATGGTCCACATTACTTTATATGTTAAAATTACCCCAATATACAATACCCCACCTATCGATGGGGTTTTACCTAACCAATTACTGAACATCGTTAAACCGGGGTATGAATGTAGAGTATTCATCAATAAACAAGGCAAATACTATTATATTACTTAAAGGATAGGTCAGGTTAGGATATGTATGGTTAGGTTATCATAAAAATGGTTAGGTTGGCAAATAATAGATTTGGTTAGATTAGGTTAGGATAAAAGGTTAGGTTAGGTTACAAAAATTTTGGTAAAGTTTGGATAAAGATACTGATATGGGTAATTTAGTTCTATATATATCTACCTATAGCCAGATGCCATTATCCTGTAAGGGGTGGCCATTTGTCTTTGAGTTACTGTAGTTGTTTTACGGGGAGGGGCACAAACCCTCCGCCAACCCACTTGTTAACAAGTAGGGAACACGTATGGTTGGTTATATGATTACCACCCAGGTTTGTAAATGGTTTCCTGGCTTACAGGAAACCATTAGGTATGTTACTCAACGTAAAGCCACCTGAAAAGGAAAGATGAGTAACAAAAAGTGACAGGAAAGATGGGAAAAACTGGAAGAGAGGAGAGCAGAAACAAAAAAATTATGATAAAAGCAAAGGAAGAAGTAGGCAGCATTACCGATACAAAAGTGAGTGGACGATGGTATTCTAAGATGACGTCCGTCTGTCTTCGCGCACCACAAGCTGGTGTCTGTCTGAAAAAGACACTTCAAATGCTCTTCACCACTTTTAGTAGAAATAAAAAAACATTGAAACTTGAAATCACAATCAGAAAATACTTACAGAATCTCAATAAGAGCTACAGCAAGGAAAACACTAAAGAGAACTGCAAACTAAGGTGGTCCTAAGTCTCCTTAAGGATAACCATTTTGTAATTTTCTTATCAAAGTTGTGAAAAGCATTTCTAAAAAGCAATGTTTGTTTACAAACAGTTGCCATCTTGTGGTGTGCCAAAACAGATGGATGTCATCTTAAAATGTCATTTTCCAACCAAATTACCCTTACCTATCAGTGCCTATTTATCAAAACCTAGCCTAAATTTCAGTAATAACCTATGCTTATTTATTCTAACCTACCCTACCCTACTTTATGCTAACCTAACCAAATTTGGATCAAACTGCAGGAGAGATTCCATTAACAGATGGTGAAAATTTAATGACAGGGACTATAATAATTATCAATACCTTTATGACATCCAGATTCTGTGGAAATAACATTGGGTTTGCCAAAATTGGCGATGGCATCCTGCAGAGGGCATTTGGTCGATTCAGACCTGAACCCATTTGTCACCAAACAGTTCAGGTATGGTTAAATTGTTAAGTTTGGTTGAATTAGGTTGTTAGGTTAGGTGAGGTCAGATTAAATTAGGTTAGGTTAGTGGGGATGGGTAATTAGTGATGAAGTGACATAGGAGCTGAATCATCCTAAAAGTCTAACATGACGGATGGCTGTTTTCCATGGTTTGCATATAAAACTAATGGTTTTTTAGCTGACGTCTTCAAAATTATGCATTTCCTCAACTTTTTAAAGCTATCACAATGAAAATTATAGTTTGAGAAAAAAAAAAAATGTAAATTTCATGCATGGGAGCTCTCCTGCAGTTTCATCCAAACTTATCCTATCACATCCTTTGTGTACTGTACTGGTATTCATACATTCCTTGTTTAATGATGGATCCTCTTCATACTTGAAAAAACACTCCAGTACACTTTTAGTCACTAAATCAATTCAAACGCAGGTAAAAAAAAATAACAATACAGTAATTTCTAAGAGAAGATCCTACGTCTCCTTAAGGATTACCATCATGGCAATATGGTCATTAAATTTCAGGCAATAACCTACCCTAATGCCAATTAACTCAAGCCTAACTAAGACCAGTTTTGAAACTGACCTTAGTCACTGGCTGAAATGTTTTGGCTATATAAAAAAAAAAAAAAAATAAAATCCACCAGTCCAGAACCTCCTAACAAATTTCTGCAACAGTTTAACCTAACTAATCAACTAGTACTTACCCTAACATAACCAGATCTACCTTGAATTAACCAAACTATGGAATGTCTGTCAAAAAATACAAAAAATGCCATTTCTCGGTAAATATACACTTCAGTTTAAGCAGCAAAAGCACCTTCCCAAATCAGTTCTTCTTCCTGACAATCTTTCACAATTTTCCAGTTATTTCTGGGGTGGTAAATGAACATTTCACATTAAATTTATTTCCCTACTGTTTTTAGCCATGTTCCTTCTGCCAGGACTATTATTAGTCATTTATAACAATGACCTACCAGATGTAGTTAAGGCAATGCTGACGATATCTGCCGATGATACGAAACTGCATGGTTCGGCGAAAACAGACACTCAAATCCAACCCCTACAAAATGATATAGATACTGTAACCGGATGTGTGCCTGGACATCAGACTGGCGGCTTGAGTTTAATAAAGATAAATGTAAGGTGATTCATTTGGGAAAACATAACCCAAGGAGCAGATACGGTGTACTATGCCAAGTAAAATTGGTATAAAGGAGATATCAGAGACCATGGTGGACGACGACTTGGGGATTCTAGTGGACAAGGATTTAATATTTCACAAGCAAGTAGCAGCCACAGTAAAGAAAGCCAACAATGTTTTGGGAGCAATAAGAATATTGACAAATCTGGATTGTCAAATGCTGGCCAGACTGTACTGCTCAATGATTAGACCAATCTTGGAGTATGGTACAGTACATCCCCCTAGTATGCGAGTTCCTAGTACGCAAAACGGCTAGTGCGCAAGGACCTATTTTTTATTATTATTATTTATTATTTTTTAAATGTTACTAACCAGAGTACGTAAGTCAACCCACACGATGCGAGGCGCCAGGAGAAAAACTGGTCTTTTCCGGTGTGAACCCCTAGTGCGCTACCGGCCTCTCCACTACGTGCCACCCTCATCACCCGTTTCTATAATAATGTTTGGATTCACATGAACAACGGTTATTTCACAAATGCCAAGTTGTTATACTACAAACCAGTGGAGGTGGAGGGGATGGCAGCAGGAAAGTTAGGGGAGGTGATGAGGGGAGGATCTTCCATCTCCTTGTTACTGCTCACATTTTTGGCAATTTCCTTCACCTCTTCTTGTTTGTCTGTTTCATTCCTCACCTTGTTATGGGAATTATGTCCATAACAAGATGAGGAATGAAACAGACAAACAAGAAGAGGTAAAGGAAATTGCCGAAAATGTGAGCAGTCGCAAGGAGAAGGGGAATCCTCCCCTCACCACCTCCCCTGACTCGCCCGCCACCATCCTCTCCACCTCCACTGCCCCACCTGACTCAACAGCCTCCTCCCCCTCCATCTAATCTAATTGGTGCCATTTTCTTGTACCAATTATTCATTATTAGCAAGATCCTACTGTAATGTACTGTATATGTGTTAGATATTTTCCCTCACATGGGTCAAAAAGGTCACTGATAGAGGGGGGTGCCACCCATGCTAATTTTCCCATTAGTTTATGAATTCCTTGTATGCGAAGTCCTAGTACGCGAGCACCTATGCCGCCCATATAGGCGCGTACTAGGGGGGTGTGCAGTACTTCAGTGTGGGCACTGATGTTTAGGATGGGCATGGACAGTTTGGAGGTGGTAAAGAGGAGAGCAACTCGACTGATTCCTGAAATCAGTGGACTGGATTATCAAGGAAAACTTAGCATTGGGTCAGTTCTCACTGTACTACAGGAAGAGAAAAAATGACATGACGGATGTGTATAAAATAATGCACAGTCACATAAGAACTGAGAAATTCTTTTTTAGCTCCATGGCCGTAGGGTCGGAGGATCGAATCCACCCAAGGGTCATTGGTAGAAATCAGGAAGGGCATCCGGTCATAAAATGCTACACGCTCCAATCCAAAGAGGCCGATGCATGCAAGCATGTTGCAGCCTTCAAAAATGAAACGAACGAAACGACTCCAGCACAAGTACACAATTAAGCTGAAGAAACAGTTCTCAAGGACTGACATAAGAAAATACTCATTCTCAAGAAGGATAGTTGATGACTGGAAATCTCTACCAAAAGATGTTGCATCAGCCCCAAGTACTGTACTACGAGTTTTAAAAAGAAACTGGGCTGTTTTTGAAAAGAGTATTTTTGAACTACCAAATGATAAAAAATATGTAGTAATGATGCGCTATCACCTAATGTTGTATTAATATAAAGGAATCTGGCATACAGACACAAGCCTTTCAGCCAGACAACTCAGTATGAAGGTACCGTATGTATCAACTGCTTCTTAAGTAAAACGACAGACACCTCCAGCATAAATCCCGGTCGATTTTTAGTACCTCTTTCTAAGGTTACACTTTAACCTTACCTAACCTAACCAAACCTAACATAACAGGAAGCGGTGTCAAGGCACAGCAAACCCATCCCTGGAAGTCACTTGAGTGCTGACGTATAAACACAAAGATATCTAGTCAAAAATGTCACATATCAAATTTGGAGTAAATTGGGTGAAACTGACAAAATTTATGCCCATTTGAAATTTTAGGTCTGAACTGCCTACCACTGACTCCCCCTACCACTAACTAGGGGGTGACCCCCCCTGATGTAATGAGGCATGTTACAGGATGCAGATTTGAAAGATGCACCATTAGGTTTTGGTTTCATGTCGATATGACAAACATGAAAATAGTTATGGTGAAAAAAGATTTTTACCCGTCTCCAGTTTTTAACATTTTTTGGGCCTACAGTCTGGGCCTTGGCCCAAAAGTTTAATCAGGTGATCAGAAGGTCACAGCTTATCATCCCTGTAATTTTTACCCGTCTCCAGTTTTTAAAATTTTTTGGGCCTACAGTCTGGGCCTTGGCCCAAAAGTTTAATCAGGTGATCAGAAGGTCACAGCCTATCATCCCTGTAATTTTTGTCAAAACAGCACCAGTAGTTTTCATGTAAAGTTGCTGACAGACAGACAGACAGATGAACAAACCAACTGAAAACAACATGGTACCTGTCCCCGAGTCCCTCCGGGACGAGGACGGGTAACAAACCTGGCAGATTAATTCTTTACCAAACGGGGACAGCCTAATCATATTTTCTAGTGAAATGAGCTTTTCACAGGTTACTTGTTATACTGTACAGTATTTCCTGAATGACCACAGCTACTGGGCATTTATATAAACTTACCTCTGAAAGCTATAAATGAAGATTTAGAGTGCATAAATATTCCACTAATGCCTACCAGTATCTGGCCATATCTGATGTTCCTAACACAAATTTTTAAAACTTGAAAGCTGGTTGTCAAATGTTAAGTTTGGTTAGGCTGGATTAGGTCACACTAGGTTAGGTTAAATTATTCTTTCCCATACCTTTGACATGGGATACATTAATGAGTCCAGTTGGAGTAATGGTTGGTAAACAATGCGGCCAGTTGGAGAGATCATCGGTAAACACTGTCATGGCCTAACTAGATGCTTTCTTAACCCTTAAACCGCGGGGTTTGTCATAGGCGTGCCGTGCCCATCCCCCGGGGGAAATCCGCGCTATGACTGACTTTTTAAAAATATTTGCCAAAAATCAGTTATTAGTCCTAGAATATTATAATTATATATGCATATGGCACATACCTTCAGCTTTCTCCTGGGATGTTTTTTTTAGGAATCGTCAACTTCCGCAGGACTTGTGGAGACTTCTGAAGTTGGGTAACTAAGTCTCCACTTTACACTTCCCGTAATATGAATACCACTGCCAGATATTAACACTAGAAACACTATTCAATGATTTCCAAGTAGTTTGGAATCCATACTCCAAAAAAAAACCCACTGTGAAAACAATGTAAAATACAAGCACGTACAAGACTCCCACTCGCACTAATTCGCCGCCAGTATTGTCATTTCTTATTCATATACACACTCACACTTTATTATTTCTAGCACTTTATTACACTTATATATATCTACAGTCCTTTACCGCTTCCCACACGATGTTTAGTAGGGGTAGAGGTCACAGGGCCTTTTATAATGGGTGCAAAAGCGGCAGAAATGGAGAGGTGTGACAGCGACGTGCCTCCAGCTTGAAGGACGCCAGTGTACCGAGATGTATGTATCTCAGTAGCCAAGAGTTGAAAATGTCAGCTGCTAATGTATAAGCTAAGAAGTAAGTCGTAGGAAATCTAGACAATACATAATAAATTAGGTAGTTCCAGGTGAATATAAATATCACTCAGGCTTCTCCCTTCCTTTCTTATATACATTTATGTTACAAGAATAGCTCATATGGCATATTTCACGGAGAAGAAGCAGGGGAAATTAGCGAATGAGTGCAGGTTGGATGTTGCCAAGTGATAATTAGCCAATTCCAGGTGTATGGCACTATCAACTACCTTATTTTATATATATATATATATATACTGTATATTATTTTGTATAAGAATAGGGCATAGGGCTCATTTCAATGGATGAAATCAGTGGAAAAATCCGGGGAAGATTTACGCAGCGCAGAGCAGCTGAGCAGACGACACGAGAGGGTAATGGAGGGGAGGTAGGGAGGGGAGTCTAGAATGAGGGAAAATGGCTAAATTGCCAACAATGGATGGAAGTACTGATGACATTATCAGCTCTGACTATTGTTGGACACTGGCAGTGCTGATAGATGATACAAGTCACCACTTGAAGGCCTGGCCGAATTCAAAACAACAAAAAATCACAAAAGTGACACCCCGTCGTATGATCCATTGCGCCCGAGTGTCACTGAAGTGATGACCCATGGATGGTTAGGGGGTTAAATACTGTACCCCCAAAACAAATTCTTTACCAAACAGGCATGGCTTTTCCACATTTTCTATTGAAATGAGTTTTGCACTGGTAACTTATTATTCCTGGATTTCCACAGCTACTGGGCATTTTTATAAACTTACCTCAGAAATATGGATGTGAGACATGGACACTTAACAGTAACTTGAAGCAGAGAATTGGCCCCGTTGGTACTAAGTGTCTTTGCAGGATCACAGGATACTGCTGGTACAACTGGGTGTGTAACAAGCGACTACTCCATAAGATTGAATTGAGGTCTGTTACCCACATAAAATGTCAATGCCAACTCCAGCTATAAGGGCAGGTGGCCCGCTTTCCTGAGGCTTGCCCTGCTCACAGGGTGATCTCTGAACTAGTTAACCCACGGTGGAAGAGGCCAAGAGGAAGACCATTTAATTCATGGCAGGAACAGGTCAATCACTCCTGTCGGGGGATACTTAAAAGGGGAAGAGTCACTGCCTGGTGGGATGCAAAAAGGGACCCACGTGGGTGGAGTCAGAAGGTGAGTGAGTCTATGTGATGTGTGTTGTTTGCCCATTTTTGATTGATTGATTGACCTCTGAAAACTATAAATGAGGATTTAGAATGCGTAAATATTCCTCCGACGTCTACCAGTAGGTGGCCATATTTAATGTTCCTAATGTGCCTTTTTTTATATGACAGCTAGCTGTCAAATGCAAGAAAGGTTAGGTTG
This sequence comes from Birgus latro, assembly GCA_018397915.1. NCBI lineage: Eukaryota > Metazoa > Arthropoda > Malacostraca > Decapoda > Coenobitidae > Birgus > Birgus latro. Next base: position 2,364 of record JAGKTI010019944.1, on the reverse strand, counting down.
GATTTGGCTTGTTTTAGTTAGGTTAGGTTTGGTAAAATCATTAAATTTCCCATACCCTTTGACACAGGATACACTGGCGCAATGGCTGGTAAACAACAATGCCGGTCGGAGAGTGTTGGTTAACACTGCCACGGGCGAACTGGCCACTTCCTTAAACACACCAAAAAAGGGTATATTTTTATTTCCACTCATTTCTTGCAATCACAATTCAATAGTTAACTATCTATGTTGCATATGGACTAAAATTACTTACCATGAGATCGTGAGTTTGTTATAATGTAGATGGAATTGTTGTGCCCACTTGGTATAGAATTACCCCCCAAAACAGGTACCGGTATAGGTCTTTTTTTTTTTTTCTACTCTCTTCTTGCAGTCAAAGTTTAACAGTTATGGTAACTGCGTTGCATATGTACCAAAATTGCTCGCTGTGAGATCAAGAGTTTGTTATAAAACAACTGGAATTACCATGCCCATTGGGTAAAAAAATTACCCCTGGCAGTTTGAAATCTGTGCAGCATGTGAGGTGGTGTGTGGGGTGAAGAGAAGACGAAAGGGGGTTCAGGGAACAGCATGGTGGACTGAAGAGGTGAGAGAGGCTGTGGCACAAAAGAAGAAAGCATATAATGAGTGGATGAGGAACAGGGGCGACGAAGAAGCTGAGAGACGGACGAGAGAGTTATATGTAGTGAGGAGGAGAGAGGTGAAAAGATTAGTAAGAGAGAGTAAGAAGAGAGTGGATGAGGAATTTGGAAGGAATTTGAGTGCAAAGTGGAGGGAATGTAAGAAAATGTTCTGGAAGGAGGTAAAGAGAGCTAGACAGGGTGCCAACGAAGTCAGTGGGGGTGTGAAAGATAAAAATGGTAGATTACTAGTGGAGAAGGGAGAAAAAGTAAACAGATGGAGAGAACACTTTAATGAACTGTTGAACATAGAGAATGAAAGTAATGCAAGTATAAGTGGCTGGGGAATGGCAGGGAGAAGGAGGGTTGTGAGAAGAGAGGAAGAAATCACCAGGATGGAAGTGGTGGAAGCAATGAAGAAAGTTAAAATGGGGAAAGCCCCAGGAATTGATGGAGTGTGTGGTGAAATGCTGAAGCATGGGGGAGAGATAGTAATAGAATGGATGTGGAAGGTGTGCAGATTGGCTTGGGAGGAGGGTAGAGTCCCGGAGGATTGGAAGTCAGGTATAATTATTCCTCTGTACAAAGGAAAAGGGGAAAAAGCAGTGTGTGGTAATCATAGGGGCATTTGCCTTCTCAGTGTAATAGGAAAAATATATGGTAGGATACTTATTGACAGAGTTAGGGAAATTACTGAGGAATTAGTTGGAGAAGAACAAGGAGGTTTTAGGAAGGGAAGAGGTTGTGTAGACCAGATATTCATTCTTAGATCCGTAGTGGAAAAGTTTCTAGAGAAGGGCAAGAAGTTGTATGCAGCCTTCATGGATCTGGAGAAAGCATATGACAGGGTGGATAGACAAGGTTTGTGGAAGGTATTAAGAATATATGGAGTGGATGGGAAGTTGTTGAAGGCAGTGAAGAGTATGTATGAGGGTGCTAAGGCTGCAGTGCGTGTGGATGGCAAACTGAGTGAATCTTTCCATCTGAAGGTTGGATTGAAACAAGGATGTGTCATGTCTCCATGGTTGTTCAATCTGTATATGGATGGGGTTATAAAAGAGATACAAGGTCGGGCAGTGGATGTTGGAGTGGCCCTAGTGAGAGAGGGCAGTGTGTGGAAACTCCCTGTACTGTTGTTTGCAGATGATACTGTGTTGTTGAGTGAAGACGAAGGGGAGCTGCAAGGCTTGGTAGATGAGTTTGGGAGAGTGTGTAAGAAACGGAATCTAAAGGTGAATGTGGGGAAGAGTAAAGTGATGGTCTTCGAGAGAAGTGAAGCCAGTGAGTGTACAGTGAGATTGGATGGGAAGGATATGGAGAATGTGAGTGAATTTAAGTACTTGGGCAGTGTGATGAGTAAGGATGGTAGTCTGGAGGGTGAAGTGCTCGAAAGGGTACAGCAGGGAAGGAAGGTTGCTGGTTCATTGAAAGCAGTGATAAGAAACAGGGAGGTGAGCATGGAAGTGAAAAAGTTGTTACATGACAGTATTGTGATACCAACTCTGACATATGGAAGTGAAGCTTGGACCCTGTTGGAAGGACAGAAGTCAAGAGTGAGAGCAGTGGAAATGAGTTATTTGAGAGGAGCATGTGGAGTCACATGGAGAGACAGACTAACAAATGAGGAAGTGAAGGAGCGTTGTGGTGTGGTTGAGGACGTGATGGGAAGCGTTAGGAGAAACACGTTAAGGTGATTTGGGCATGTGGAGAGGATGGAGAGTGAAAGACTGACGAGGAGAGTGTA
>JAGKTI010019943.1:0-16654 GCA_018397915.1 Birgus latro | reverse complement strand
AGAGATAGCGAAGGAAGGAGTCAAGTGGGCAGAGAAGACAAATTCGCCTCTGTTAGAGGAAAATGTATTGAAAGAAAGAAGACAGGGAACGATTGCTAGTGTGAACCCGAGTGCAGGCAGTGTTAGTGCGTCGCCTAGGCCAAAGGTTCAGCCGAACACTGGGGCGAGAAATCGTACGAGTGCGAGTGGCGGCACAGACACTCATCAAAGTTCACACGGTGCCAGTTCCCGTGACAATAATGATTGCCGTAGGTGTGGGAAGCCAGGGCACTTCGCCAAACGGTGTCGTGCGGACAGGCCCCTCCAACGGGGGAAATATGATCATTTGTCACAGGAGCAGAGGAAAAGGATTGAGTGTTTTCATTGCTCCATGACGGGACATCGTGCTGAGCACTGTGTGGTCCATGTAGATAATCCTGGACAGTCAGTAGCTAGATGCAGGGAATGTCAGAGTACTACGCATAGTATAGATCAGTGTAATTGGAAAAGGACTAAGTCACCCGAGGAAGAAAAAAAAAAAGCCGGACGAATCGGGTTGGGGAACTTAGTCATTGCCACAACGAGTGATGGAGTAGCGAAGTTGGCGGTGGTTAGAGGTATGTGTGGGAATTCACATTGTGAGATACTTCTGGGTACAGGAGCTTGTAAATCTTTGATTAGCCAACAGACCTATGAAATTGCGTCAGGGCCTGATACTGATCTCCGACCTTATCGAGGCGGTGGGTTGGTGTCCGCTAGCAGTGCTGCAATGGACATATTGGGATTGGTGAATTTCCAGGTAGAATTAGGTGATAGGAAATATGATCAGGAATTTGTGGTAGTGAGGGACTTACCCTCAGCCGTTTCCATAATTTTGGGAGTTGATTTCATATTTGCACATAGCCTAAGTATCACTGCCAACCCGCTATGTATAAAAGTCGGGGAAGAGGAACTTGATTTGGTGACCGAGGGAGGGAGTGTTTCTCGTGTAGAGTTCAATCCTTCCTTTGTGATAACTGAAACAGTTCCTTCATCCGAGGAAAATGAGGAAGCGGATTTTGTGACAAGTCAGTGTGTCACAAATGAGACAGACATTCTGGAACCTTACACATACGGAGCAATAACATTAAAGACAGTGTTAAGTGGGTGGGAGGTAGGAATGTTTATGCCAAACACTGGTAGTTCGATTGCGGCAGTGTTGTGGCCCGGCATTGTAAGTCCAGTGGATAATGGGGCAACAGGGGAAGGAACATGTTTTACTGTCGCGTATGCGAATTTAACCCCTGACCAGATATTTATAGATGGAGAATTTAAGGTAGGTACTGTATCCCCTTATGAAGAAGTCAGGTGGGGAGAGGAAGTGAGTCCAGAGGGAGATCAGATCACCAGTGTAATGAGTGAGGATAGACTCCGGAAACTGTACACGGAAGTAGATCAGATAACCATTCCTTCGAGCTGAGAAAATGAAGCATTAAAAAGGCTAATAAGGAAACACCCAAGTGTGTTTGCACTTCCCGAGGACCCGCTTACGACCTCACCCTACTTCTATCATCACATATGTGCGGATGGACCGGTAGTAAACTGTAGGCCATACCGTATACCGACAAAGTGGCATGATCAAGTACGTAGGCAACTTGAGGATTTACGTAGACAGGGGATTATCCGGCCTTCTCGTTCACCTTATTCTTCACCACTGGTTCCAGTAGTTAAGAAGGATGGTGGTTTGCGGATCCGCTTAGATTTTAGACATTTAAATAAGCAGATAGTTACAGATCCTTACCTTTTGCCCAATATTGAGCATATTCTTTCACAGTTAGGTGAGAATAAGTACTTCAGTAATTTAGACTTGAAGCAGGGTTACCACCAGATATCTTTGGATGAGGAGTCTAAGCCTCTTACGGCTTTTTCCTCACCTGAAGGGCACTGGGAGTATTGCAACCTTCCTTTTGGATTGAAAGATGCGCCGGCTTCTTTCCAGTGTATAATTAATGAAGTCATGATTGGTCTCACGGGAAAGATAACCCATACTTTTTTGGATGACATTATCATTTATGGGAAGACGTTTGATGCTCATGTACATAACCTAGATGAGGTCTTGGGACGTCTTGAAGGGGCAAAGTTAACTATTAAATTGCCAAAGTGTAGTTTCTTTAAACAGGAGGTATCCTTCTTAGGTCATGTTATCACCACTGAGGGGTTACGCCCTCAGCCAGAGAAAATCTGTGCAATCCAAGATATTGGGGTTCCTAGTACTTTGAAAGAACTCCAGAGTTTCTTGGGGTTAGTGAATTATTATCGCCGGTTTGTGGAAAATTTCTCCCAGATAGCGGCACCACTCACAAAACTTACTCGTGGGAAAAGAGATGTGAAGAACACACAACAGCGCGTGGAGTGGAGTGTGGAGGCACACCGTGCATTTTGTGAGCTTAAACGGAGGTTAGCGGAAGATGTATTGCTAGCTTTTCCTCGCTTTGATAGACCTTTTGTGTTGACTACGGACGCCAGCGGTACGGCGATTGGCGGAGTTTTGCAACAGAAAGATGATCAAGGGTTCCTTCGGCCATTGACTTTTTTCAGCCGTGCTCTAAACAAGGCAGAGTTGAACTATGCTACAATAGAGCAGGAAGCGCTGAGCATTGTTTATGGGTTGAAGGTGAACAGACCGCTTATCTTGGGTTATGAGATATTGATTCAGACCGATCATCGACCTCTTACTTGGTTGTTTAATGTAAATGCGGCCTCAGGGAGGATTGCAAGATGGCAAATCCAGGTAGCCGAATATGACATCAAGGTTGAATATTTACCAGGGCAACAGAATGTCGTAGCGGATGCTCTATCCCGGTTGAGAACGACTCAGTCTAGTGATGAAGATGAAGTTGCACTACTTGTGAGTTCAGGCACTGTGGAAATAGACACAATAGATTGGGATGTCACTGAGATAAGGCGACAGCAAGATGCACACCCAGTTTGGGGCAGATTAAAGAGTTATTTGCGGAATGAGACTACGGAGGTACCAAAATTGCCAGCAAAGTTAGACTGCTTTCATTTGTTGCCAGACGGTTTGCTCTATAAGAAGGAGAGTCGGTCATTTGGCATAGGGGAAGTATTCCAAATTGTAGTCCCAGAAGATAGCGTTCATTCTGCACTTAGACTTGCCCATTGCTTACCGTTATCTGGTCATGGTGGAACCAAGATTACTTTAACTCGTGCGAGACGGTTTGCATACTGGCCTCAGATGGAGAGAGATGTCGTGGAATTTTGCAAACGATGTACCCAGTGTATACGTTCGAAGCATTCGGGGGACGCCCCCAGGCCCACTTCTCCGTTTCCCCAATGTCACTGCCCCATGGGTCAGGTGTCACATGGATTTGATTTGTCCACTAAATAGATCAGAGGAAGGGCATTATTATGTCTTAACTTTCATTGATGCAATGACCCGATTTCTCGTCGCAGAACCATTAAAGTCTAAGTCTGCCGAAGAGGTGGCTAGAGTGTTTGTGGAGCGAGTCATTTGTATTTACGGAACTCCACAACAATTAGTCACGGACCGGGGAACCGAATTTGTTAACAAGGTGTTTCAGGAATTGGCACGGTTGTTGCATATGAAACATGTGAACATTACTCCTTATCACCCATCCTCTAATGGACTGGTGGAGAGGGCAAATGGCACCATCATACAAATAATACGAACTATGGTTGATCAGAACGCTAATCACTGGCATAGAATGGTACCAGTTGCTATGATGGCTTATAACTCTGGATATAATCGGACTATCCGTGATTCCCCTTACTTCTTGCTGTTTCTCAGGGACCCACAGGTGCCTTATCATGTAGTGCAGGACCCATCTTTGAAGTACAACCTTGAGGATATACCTAATTTATTTGCCGCCATGGCAACAAAGGTTTTCAAAAGATGCCAGGACTTTCTCGATCGTGCGAGCACAGAGAACGAGAACAGAAGGGCAAAGCGATGTAATGAAACCACTTATGGTAGGGGACCGTGTTTATGTGAAGACTGTTCCTGCCAGGGGGGTGGCAAGGAAATTGCAACCTTTGTTTTCAGGACCCTATCGTATAGTTGATCGGGTAAATGATGTTGTTATCAAGGTTCGTCCTATACAAGGGGGGAAAGTAACCACTTTACACACTGATAGGGTGAAGGTGGTCAAGGAGGAGTGTATTACGAAGAAGCAAAATCGTAATGCAAGAATGGCTTATCCTATTCATGAAGGTGGAGAGACTGGGGATGAAGGGGAAGGTGCAGGTGAGGAAATAAATGAGGAAGAAGGTATCCCAGGGCCTGTAATTGACTTCAGTTTGCCTCCTCCACAAAATAAGTCAGGCTACAGGTAATGGTGGAACTGGTAACTCGGCGGATTTGCTGCCAGCCGCCACTGAGTCAGGGCCAGTTACCACTCCCTCATACCACACCACACCTCACACTCCACCACCTTGTAGATATAGTCTGCGGTCACATTCTAGTGTCCCAGACTACCCGTTGTGTATGGATAGACCTATTGAATATCAGACTGCACAAACAGAGGCACCTGGTGTGACTGAAACACAGACTGAAGTGACTGAGGACAACACAGGAGACATGTAGTTTTTACTAAGTGAATAAATGATAGTCAGGTGAACTTGTGGTTATAGTTTTACAAATCTCTTGCAGATGATTGCTTGGGTTTGGGTGGGTCCATCCCAATTGGAATCGATAGGACCACGAGAGGAGACACCTGCCAACTTGGGATTGGTGTTTTCACCTGCGGGTCGTTTGATGATTACAGGAAATAACTATGTAGTTCTAGTTGTACTCACGACTTGTTGCTCATGACTTGAGTGATGCCATATTGTGGAATATAGGCCACATGGATAATGGCAGCGCTCTAGTTGCTTCATTACGGACTACTGTGCATGCATTTCAAGTTGAATTTGATACTCGCTATCAGGATTTGAGCAATTATATGGACTATCTCATGTCAGATCATCCATGGAGTCGTCACTCCAGACGGGGTGCGATCGACATATTGGGGCAGTTTGCCAATGTTTTGTTTGGAACAGCTACTCAGCAACAGGTTGATGACATTCATGCTAGATTAGGGAGCCTTGAGACGATGTCAGAGAAGGAGAGGTCAGTATTAAATGTTCATTCCAAGGTATTGAATACTACAATTAGAAACGTGTCACACATGCAGGCAGCACTGTTGAAGATACAGAAGGCTGCAAATATTTCTTACAGTATCATACGATTGTATTCATTGAAGACCTTAGAGTTGGAGAATGAAGTAAAGATGTATGAGGCTTTGTTTAACCTCCAACTCGCATTGTCTGACATCATAGCTGATCATTTTAGAATTAAGTTGGGTATTCAAGAAATGCTCCAGGCTAGGCTGAGTCTAGATATGGTCCCTAATGAAATCTTGTTGGAATTATTGGGGAATATCTCACTCAAGGAGCCGGGTCTACTTTTCCCAGCGAGGCTAGAATATCTAGCACTGTATCGTGACATCATCAAAGTTGTACCTCGAGGTTACATGTCAGCTGTGTGCTTTTACTTACTAATACCAGTGTTAGGTGACCCTTCTGATGTATTTGAGATCTTTAGGATCACCTCACTTCCTTACAGTGTGCCTGCTACGGAGGTCTACGTGAGAGTACTTCACCAGTTTAACTTCCTTGCTTTCATGGAAGACCACCTTCATTATGTGCTGTTTCAAGATTTCGCCAGTTGCAGGGACCACCAGGACTTGGTGATCTGTGAACCTTTGGGATCTGTCTATCATGTCGCGACCCCATCTTGTGAGAGTGATTCTTTTCTCAACAGAAACAATGCCACTAAGCTCTGTAGGAAAGAAATCTTAACTTCATTCAGTCCAGTTTTTGTGAAGCTGAGAAATTACTGGTGCTACTCTACAGCCCAGCCTTTGTATTTCACGTTGAAGTGCGCGGTGAACCAAATTAGAAAAACTATGCAAGTTGTTAAGGGAGTAAGGGAATTGGTCTTGGGAGATGGCTGTAGCGCCCACAGTGAAGCCTTGACCCTTCCTGCTTATGCAACTCTTGCTGTAGAAACTAAGCTCACTGTTTACCCCCATCTCCTAAACCTCAGTACCTCACCCATGCTGAACTTACAGCTATAAAGGACTTACCCACTTTAGGACCTAACCTTAACATTACTCCTCTGTTTCTGGATGAACTCCTTAAATATCAAAGTCAGTTGCAGTTGATTGAACCTCTCAAACCCTTCGGTTCTTCCACCTTTTTCTGGTACTATGTGCATGCTGGAATAGCTCTCTTTCTGGTTCTCCTGTCTGCTTATATCCTTCATAAGTGTTACACTACTGGCTGTGGGTGTACATGTTGCAGACTTGAGTCCATACTCAGACGTCGACGTGCATGGAACCCGCCATGCCCTACTCACGACATGACGAGGACGTGTGACTTCATCTTTGGGGGGAGAAATGTCGGGAAGCCGACAAGCATCCCCTCAGGCAGGTGTAAGCAGACACGCAGCTGTTGCAGGTGTGGAGGCAAATTCACCTGCTGGACGTGAGTTTAGAGTGAAACACGGACAGAAGAGAAAGAGTAGAGAATTCGACGTCGATTCTATGTATAGCTGTGGGCAATAAATATAGGGAGGTGGAATAAGGAAGGGAAGTTGAGAGGAAGAAATAAATGGAAGGGTAAATGGAAGGAGGAGAGAGAGAGAGAGAGAGGAGTAATGATGGTGTTGGTTAGTTGTTTATACAGACAAGTGTTGACTAGGCAGTTCAGACCGTGAGAGTGTGAGCTGACTACAAAACTTTGCGGAAACTTTGCTGTGTAGAAACCAAGCTGACGCGGCGATTCTGCTAGGGCCTCTACGGTGGATGACACGGGTGATGTGTGGATGAGGGCGGTGGATGAGTGGGTGAGGCCATCACCCACCTCGCAACCATGTGACCTGCTGGTGAACATCGGCAACCCTTGAGGCCAGAAAGGGGTACGGACCTCATTTGAGACTTGAGGAGAGGCAGAGCCCTGTGTGACATCGTGACGGGAGGACACAGCTTGATGTAGCCTGGCGCGGGCGACACGTCGCGAAGGACGTCGCTTTGTAGCCGAGAGTGAGAGTTCCAGAGGGACGACATGAGAGCTTTTCTGTTGGTAGTGAGTATAAGTACATGCTTGTGGTAATCGCGGGTACAACTGGCTAACAGTGCTATTATATTTGTCTGTCGTCTGGGACTGGTAAAAAGGACTCCTAGTTAGAAACGGAAGGAGCAGTCTTTAAATGTTTAAATGTGTTTTTCTTGTATTAATGTAATAGTGTAACTTTATATATATAAGTGAATAAAGAGAGTGCTTTATTTATAACAGCACTAGAAATTATTATGGGATTATATATATATAAAATTGCTTTTAAAGCAAAGAACTTTTATAAGGGCTTTGATTTATTAATATAGTGTTAATAATAAAGTGAATTTAAAGTGAATTGAGTGTAGATGTCTTAGTGCGGTTTTCAAGCACGGAACTTTATATGAAGTGAAATGAGGTGGGAAATACCTCAGAATATTTTGTAAATATTTTATGAATATTTTTTTGTAATTAAAGCCTAGAAAAGCTATATCATTCTTTCACTTCTTCCAGTTCCCAGTTCTAAGTACATGTGTGTAGTGGCGTGTAGTGAAGCCACAAGTCGCGCGTTGCCGGTGTCTGGGTGATTTCATGCTCACGCTACCTCAGTATTAAATACGGGAGGATAATATTCTCGAGATAAATATCACAACGGCACCTAGGCAGTGGTGCGACAAGGTCATCCCAGATTTCGAGTTTGTTGGTGGATGCTGATGCCCTCCCATTTGCTTTGCGTCGCCAGTCATTGATGATGAGATGTTGATATCGTCTTCATCGCCTTCCAGACTCTTTTTCTTGTGCCATTGTTACCCAGGATTCCCAATCATCTGTTTATGACTCCCATCCTAGTTTCCCGAAGCCCTTTGGTTACAGGGCCCGATCTGTCATGTTAGCCCTCTCTGTTCCACGACTGGCAGTCTGTCCACATCGTATCCCGAGGGTGGGTTTCTGGCTACTACCTCGTGTAACATTTTGTAGGTCCAGTGTTGGAAATAAGGGCTTATTTCCCTCCCAGGTGTCCCTCTCTCTCTTTTTAGAGCATGCCTCTAGTCATGAGAGTTCTATCCCTGTCTACTCTGATGGATCAAAGACTGATACTGGGGTAGGCTTTGGTGTTGTCTTCCCTTCCTTCAGTTGGGGGGTGGGGGGTAGCCTTCCCGATGTTGCTTCGGTGTATACGGCGGAACTGACTGCAATTTTATTTGCTCTCCAAATTATTTTTACTCTCCCCCAATCTACTTTTGTGATTTTTAGTGACTCCCGTAGCACTCTTTCTGCACTGGAGACTTTTAATGCATCCCATCCACTGGTTTCATCAATTTTAGAATAGCTTGTTCTTCTTGGTCGTCGTGGCCATTGTGCAGATTTCTGCTGGGTTCCTGCACATGTTGGTGTGATGGGCAATGAGAAGGCAGATACTCTAACTAAAGTTGCATCATCTCGACTGCCACCTACCAATTATCCAGTTCCCGCTTCTGATGTAACACCTTACTTGCGATATGCGATTCGTATGTGCTGGCAGAGACAGTGGGATGGTGTTGCTCATAATAAACAAAAAGAAATTTTTCAGGGAGTGACTGTGCTCAGGGTTCTCCCTTCCATGCCTCGGCGATTGGAGGTGGCTCTTACTAGGCTTTGCACTGGGCACTCTCGGCTTACACATGGGTTCTTGATGAGTGGTGGGACTCAGCTGTACTGTGATGATTGCCTTGTTTCCCTTACTGTCCGTCACTTGCTGGTCGAGTGTCCAAGTCTGGGGGACCTACGTCAGAGATTCCTCTGTAGGCATAAGGGGGCAGATGGTGCCTACTGTCTGTGTTCGATGCTTGGTGGAGCCCCCAGCGATTTTACTGATGCTTTTAGGTTTCTACAGGAGGCAGGCCTCCTTCAACTTTCATAAGTAATATTTCTATTTATGGGTATTAACTTTATTTTGAAAATGCACATTTTATTTGCAGAGTCCTTTACCTCGTTGTCTGGCGGCATATGACTCTGGCAGTTGCTCCCCCAGATTTTAATTATATTTAATCAATCAATCAATCCGTCCCCACTCCGGTGGCTGACGGCTTGCACACTTTTGTGATGGTGGCGGATGTCCACGTTGGCCGGACTCGATCTCCTGTCCTACCCAGTATGCCCAAGGATCTCTCTGTACCTGGCAAACGTCACCGTTGTTCATCAGAGTCCTCTGAGCATGAAGACTGGCCACTTAAGGTCTCTGTTGTTGACCCTTCTGTCGACATCTCTCCTATTCCCTCCCCAGCAGGCTGAGGGATCTAGCCAGGTGACATCTGAAACTGGAGGTTCACCTCTGGTCCCGTCCCCACCTGGGGATGTTGTTGGACAGCTCGTTGGTGCTTCAGATCTGAAGCATGGGATGATCTTCACAAAAGATTTGAGTCCTGTGGACCCTACTTCCACTTCTGTGGCTTTTGTTGGGAGCACTGGCCGTCCTACATCTCCAAAGGTGGTCCCCAAGCCGCCTTCTAAACAAACTGGTATGCCCACTCCAAGAAAAAGGGTTTTAAAACTTACTTCATTCGTTCCATGACCTTACATAGACAAGAAGCCAACACAATAGGACGAAATGAAGTGGGATTCATAAGACGACCAGCCTCTTTAGGTATCGGTATGACGTGCACAAAGTGCCATGAGTTTGGGAACGTTCGAGACGCCCAAAGCTCATTGTACAAAGCTAACAGCTTAATCAGGTTGTCCTGATTAAGATGCTGGATCATACCGTACGTGATGGTGTCTGGTCCGGGGCTGGTGTCTTTACAGGATTTAAGGGCAAGGAGGAATTCATCTAGCGTAAACTCTTGGTTGTACGGGGAGTCTACGTCTTCTGTGGCAAAGTCTGATTTCCGTAGCTCAGCCGTGCGTTTATGATGTTGAAAACGCGGGTCGTAATTGGCTGAGCTACTTACTTGAGAAAAACTCCTGGCGAGGATGTTAGCAACGTCCACGGGATCGTCATAGATGTTGTTATTAACCTGCAATGTGGTAATGGGGAAATACGGGCCTTTATTATTTAATATTCTGATAGTGGACCAGGCTTTACTTAATGGTGTGAAACGATTCACCGTGGACACAAAAGTCCGCCAGGAGTCACGTTTGACCTTCATATTATTCTCCTTGCCTCAGCCCGGGCCTGTTTGTATGCAATGAAATTTTCCTCAGTGGGCTGACTATCAAAAATCCTGTATCTCCTATTGCGTTTCCTTAATGCTTGTCGGCAATCCGGCGTCCACCAATGTGCTCTATGCTTCGTATGAACTGTAGAAGTCTTGGGAATAGCAGCCTCAGCCGCATGTAATATGGAACTGGTTAGATTTTCGACCTTAACATCTATGGTCTCCCCAGATATATCTAAATTGGTGATCCTTGAGAAGGATCCCCAATCTGCTTTCTTATAGTTAAATTTTGGAAGTAGAGGGTCCGAAACAATGTCGCGTGTATAAGAAAGACAGATGGGTAAATGATCACTTCCCAAGGAGTCGTCATAGGGGTCCCACGAGAAATCTTGATGTATACCTGGGGAGGCCAGAGATAAGTCAATGGCCGAAAAGTTACCAGTACGATCATCTACACAAGTCGCTCTACAGTTGTTCAGAAGACGGAGGTTGGACTGTAGTATTAGGTCGGCTACTTGCTCCCCATGACCATCCATCATCAAGCTACCCCATTGATAGTGATGGGCGTTAAAGTCGCCCAGTACTAACTTATTCCCTGGTATTTATTTAGGTGAGGAGACTGTAGCACCAGTCGAGCAGGGCAGTACTCCCAAGGAGGATGGATAGCTGATGACAGGGAGAGCTGGAGCTCCCGTTTCATCAGCCCTCAGGACTTGTTCCTGACCATCCTCCTTTGCTGAACTTTTTCAGTGTCTCAGTTACACAGAGAGTAGACCAGCATGCTCTCCAATACAAGTTTCTCTAACTGTCAACACCAGACTACATGCACGCTACACACTACACTTCCTTTTCAAAATTAATCTTCGAAATGGCGCACAAAAATCATGCCTCGGAGTCCCCAGGGGGGGGACCATAAATGCCCCCACCAACCGCCCCTCTCCCGGTGACGACTCAAAGAGCTGCCTGGAACCACTTTCTGACTCACTCCTCCTTCATTTCTGTAACATTCGCGGCCTTTCCTCTAACTTTCACGCTGTCGAGCACCACCTCTTCTCCTCTAAACCTCACCTTCTCTTTCTCACTGAGACTCAGCTGTCTGAGGCAACTGACAGCAAACTCTTTTCTGTATTCTCCTACTTTCTCTATTCTCGTTTCAAAGCCAAAGGTGGCTGTTGCGTATATGTACGCAACGATCTATCTTGCTCTCGTGTTCCTGAACTTGATTCTTCTGAATTCTCTACTCTCTGGCTTCGGCTTTCCTGTCATTCTCTGACTAAATATATCTGTGCTGTTTACTTATCTCCTAATTCTACTGACTATCAAAAATTCTTTGACTATCTTACTTCTACGATGGAACACATTCTATCCATTTCTCCTTTCTCTGAAATCTCCATTATAGGAGATTTCAATGTTCACCACCACCTTTGGCTCTCCTCTCCTTTCACTGATCCACCTGGTGAACAAGCCTACATCTTTTCTATCCTTAATGACCTAGAGCAGCTTGTACAGCACCCTACCCGTATCCCTGACCGCCTTGGAGAGAGTTCCAACATACTTGACCTTTTCCTAACAACTAATCCTTCTGCTTACACTGTTCATCTTTTCTCTCCGTTGGGCTCCTCCGATCATAATCTTATTACCTTAACATGTCCAATCGCTCCAGTACGGCCTGTGGACCCTCCAAAGAAACGCCGTCTGTGGCACTTTGGAGCTGCAGATTGGGAGGCCCTCAGGCAGTACTTCTTTGATTTTCCATGGAATGATTATTGCTTCCTTGGCCGGGAGCCATCTGAGTGTGCCTTGCACGTTACGGAGGTTATTCTCTCGGGCATGGAAGCAAACATTCCTTTCTCATATCCTCTGACTAATGCAAGAAAGCCTTGGTTTAATCACGCTTGTTCTAATGCTGTCCGCAACAAGGAGAGGGCCTATAAGAGGTACCGGAGCCAACCCACCCCTGAATCACACCTTTTATATATTTCTGCCCGGAATCGTGCTAAGTCTGTTCTTCGCTCTGCTAAAAACAATTTCATTCGTGCTAAATGTTCCCAACTCTCCAACTCGAATTCTTCTCGCTCCTTCTGGCACCTTGCCAAAAACCTTTCTAACAACTTTACCTCATCATCCTTCCCTCCTCTTTTCTACTCTGATGGCTCTGTAGCTATTTCTTCTACTGATAAAGCAGATCTCTTCACTCAGACTTTCTCCTCCAATTCCACCTTAGACGATTCCGGTGCTATTCCTCCATCACTTCCCCCCTCTGACTTCCTCTTGACTGACATTAAAATTTCCTCAGCTGATGTGTTTTCTGCCATCACTGGCCTCAATACTAAAATGGCATATGGTCCTGATGGAGTCCCTCCTGTTGTCTCAAAAACTGTGCTTCTGTGCTTACACCCTGCCTAGGTAAACTCTTTCACCTTTGTCTCTCAACTTGTACCTTTCCTTCTTGCTGGAAGTTTGCTCTCATTCAGCCAGTCCCAAAGAAGGGTGACCATTCCCAACCCTCTAACTGTCGTCCAATTGCTTTAACATCCTGTGTCTCAAAAGTTATCGAGTCAATTCTTAACAGAAAAATTTTAAAGCATCTTTCCTGTCACAACCTACTTTCTGATCGTCAGTATGGATTCCGTCAGGGACGCTCCACTGGCGATCTTCTCACCTACCTTTCAGACTCTTGGTCATCCTCCTTTAGGAACTTTGGCGAAAGCTTTGTCATTGCACTTGACATCTCAAAGGCTTTCGATCGAGTCTGGCATAAATTTTTAATTTCCAAACTGCCCTCCTACGGTTTCTATCCTTCTATCTGTGCCTTCATCTCTAGCTTCCTCTCTGGTCGTTCTATAGCCACTGTTGTAGACGGCCATCGTTCCTCTCCTAGACCTATCAACAGTGGTGTTCCTTAGGGTTCTTTCCTATCACCTACTTTCTTCCTTTTATTCATCAATGACCTTCTAAGCTGTACATCTAACCCTATCCACTCATATGCTGATGATTCCACCCTTCACCTTTCCATTCGGTTCCTGCAACGTCCATCTCAGCAGTTACTTCAACAAAAAAGGGATGAGGCTATGGCACACCTAATGTCTGACTTGGCTCGTATCTCTGATTGGGGTAAAAATAATCTTGTTATTTTTAATGCATCAAAAACTCAGTTCTTACACTTATCAACCCGACAAAATCTTCCTCAGGATTACCCACTAATGTTTAATAATGAACAGTTATGTCCTGCANCTTTCCTGTCACAACCTTCTTTCTGATCGTCAGTATGGGTTCCGTCAGGGACGCTCCACTGGCGATCTTCTCACCTACCTTTCAGACTCTTGGTCATCCTCCTTTCGGAACTTTGGCGAAAGCTTTGTCATTGCACTTGACATCTCAAAGGCTTTCGATCGAGTCTGGCATAAATCTTTAATTTCCAAACTGCCCTCCTACGGTTTCTATCCTTCTATCTGTGCCTTCATCTCTAGCTTCCTTTCTGGTCGTTCTATAGCCGCTGTTGTAGACGGCCATCGTTCCTCTCCTAGACCTATCAACAGTGGTGTTCCTTAGGGTTCTTTCCTATCACCTACTTTCTTCCTTTTATTCATCAATGACCTTCTAAGCTGTACATCTAACCCTATCCACTCATATGCTGATGATTCCACCCTTCACCTTTCCATTCGGTTCCTGCAACGTCCACCTCAGCAGTTACTTCAACAAAAAAGGGATGAGGCTATGGCACACCTAATGTCTGACTTGGCTCGTATCTCTGATTGGGGTAAAAATAATATTATTTTTAATGCATCAAAAACTCAGTTCTTACACTTATCAACCCGACCAAATCTTCCTCAGGATTTCCCACTAATGTTTAATAATGAACAGTTATGTCCTGCATCATCCTTGAACATGCTTGGGGTTTCATTCTCTCGGGATTTGTCTTGGAAAGAACATATTACGTCTCTTGTGAAATCTGCTTCCAAGAGATTAGGTGTGCTAAGCCGATTCTGAACTTTCTTTACCCCTGCACAGTTGTTGAACTTGTACACGGGTTTTATTCGCCCGTGTATGGAGTACAGCTCTCATGTGTGGGGAGGCTCCCCACATGCAGCTCTTCTCAATAGGGTGGAGTCAAAGGCTTTTCGTCTCATTAACTCTCCTCCTCTTACTGATTCCCTTCAACCTTTGTCACTTCGCTGCACTGTTGCATCTTTATCTCTCTTCTGTCGCTACTTCAATGGTCACTGTTCCTCTGAACTGTCTGCTTGCATCCCTCCACCTCTACGACGGGCACGTAGTACCCGTCTAGCAACAAACTCTCATCTCTTTTCTGTCCAGCTCTCTAATGCAAGAGTTATCCGTTACTCCCAGTCCTTCATTTATGCAACTGGTCAACTCTGGAACTGTCTTGCTCTGTCTGTATTTCCTACTTCCTATGATCTCCAGTTTTTCAAACGCAGTGTGTCCAGGCATCTCGAATTGAACGGATCTTGAATTTGGCTCTCTTTTGTATGTTTTTGCTTTTTCTTGGAAGGAACAGTATGCAGGCCTGTGGCCTTTGGTTCCTTCTTCCTTGCATAAAAAAAAAGGTGGTGAAATAGGGAATTTAAAGCATCACTATCAATGGGGCCATGTGGTGGACAGTACAGAGAGCAAATAGACAGATATGTGTTATTAAATTTTACTCTGCACGCGACAGCTTCCAGAGTAGAATTTAGAATCACTTCCGTTTGTGGGTGTGATTTGTGTGTGTATATGGCAACTCCGTGACCTTCATATCTTCTATACGAATAGTAGTGTTTGAACTGAGGAGGCTCAGGGTGATCCACCAAGCGCGTCTCCTGTAAACAAACAACGTCTGGCCTGTGTAATGATAGCAGGATTGCTATATTATGTAATTTATTCCCAAGAGTTCTACAATTCCAGTGTAACACAGTGAATGCGACGGTTTAAGATTTACGGGAGTGGCCAGCGCTCTTAGTTCTTTTATGCCGCCCGCCAGCAGGCGAGCGACTACCGGGGGACCTAACCCGGTGCTTGTTGACGGAAACCTCCATAGTTTCGTCAATAACGAGGCTCCCAGATTCATTTTTTTTTTTTTTTATGTGTCTGACTCTGGGCATAGGCTTCACAGCCTGCTATCAAGGCCCAGTCGTCCTCCTACAATCCACTTCGGCGCTTAACACCCACCGTCCATATTGAATACATGCTAGGGCTGTCTCATACAGGACTGGTGTATTGGTATTAGCGGGGTCATTTTTACGACGTGTCAAAGGGTCTTCTGGTAGATCAGTAAAGCCTGATTTAATGAAATTCAAATCCTTAAACTGTTCTCTGCACCAGCGAGGATTCGAACGTGGGTCCCACGGGACCACAAGCCAACTCTCTACCGATCGAGCTACCGCCTCCCCTAAAATACCGAGGAAGAGCTATCCTTTCTCTCCCTCACTGGAACAGTAGCAGGAAGAACATGTGAACGTGACTGTTTGGTGAGGGTGGTCATATTACTTTTACTTGAGTTGTCTGGCTTCTGTTTATGCTTGACTGACTGAGAAGCAGCAGCAGCCTGAGAGTAGGAATGTGCAACAGGTGCAACAGGGATGTCAGTTTGAGAGGTGGATTGGACAGGAGGCTCAGATGGAAAAGTAGAGGGCATGGCAAGAGCAACAGGTTCAGGGTCAGTCTGTATTGCAACAGAGCACATCACGGGACGGGACATCACCGCCGAAGCATAGGACCTATTCGGCGTGGGAGTTGCATGCAACTCCTTCACCTTTTTCCTAGCTTTGTAGTAGGAAATGCCCTCAGTTGCCTTCACTACACAGATCTCTTTCTCCTCCTTCCACTTGGGACAATCCCTAGAGGAAGTGGAGTGTGCGCCCTTGCAGTGAAAACAACGTACAGCCTCCGATGTGCAGTGTTCAGCATCATGTCCCTGTGTTGCACATTTGCCACACACTGACTGAGAAGCCCGACAAGTCTTTGTACCGTGCCCATATAATTGACACTTCAAGCAACGAAGCGGAGTTGGGATGTATGGTCTGACGTTAACAATTTCGTAGCCAATTTTGACATATTCTGGAAGAGATACTTTGCCAAAGGTCAAGACAATAGTGGCAGTCTTCGTCCTCACGCCTTCGGAATATCTAGTAATAAACCGGGCATCAATTACGTCCTGCTGGGCAAGTTCCCGTATGATCTCGTCCTCTTCCATAACCATGAGATCCCTGCAGGTGATGACACCCTTGCAGGAATTCATGGCGTGCGGGATCTTCGGCTCGACATCATATTCATGAAACTTACGCAGTTTCATCAAGTCCTTTACCTGGGAAGAGTTGACAGTTTTAATGAGGAGGTCTCCGTTACCAAGTTTTTTCACCTGTTCCACCTCCCCAGCACAGTAATCAATCACTTTCTTGATAATGAAAGGATTGAGACTGCTCAAGGGG
>JAGKTI010019942.1:0-14219 GCA_018397915.1 Birgus latro | reverse complement strand
GAGAGAGAGAGAGAGAGAGAGAGAGAGAGAGAGAGAGAGAGAGGAAGGAGTGAGTGGGAGAGGGAAATGAGTGAGAAGAGGAGAAGACTACGAGTATGGTGGAACTGGAATGGAAAGGAAACGGGAGAGGGGAAGATATGGAGGATGGATTTGCTTCCTTCCTTACTCCAGTCACACCTCCTTTCTTCCTTCCTTACTCCAGTCATACCTCCTTTCTTCCTCCCTAACTCCAGATTCATTCTTTCCCCCTTCTTGCCTTAATTCTTTTTTATTTACACCTCTCCCTCCTTCCTTCCTTCTTTTCTCCATTTGTTTCTTCCTCCCTTCATCACTCTCCCCCTGTCTTTCCTTTGCATCCTCCCCCTCTTCTTCCCTTCTACCTCTCTCTCCCTTCCTTCTCATGACTTTTTTTCTCCTTTTTTATATCCCTCCCTCTCTCCCACACACTTTCCATCCCTTCTTCCTTTCTTCCTCCAACCCTCCCCTCTTCCCTCCCTCCATCCTTCCCATCTCCCTCCCTCCCTCCCAGTACCCTTTCCCATTCTTTTTACCTCCTTCCTCTCTCCTTCTCTTCCCTACTTCCGTCCTCTCCTTCTCCATCTATCCATTCTTCACTCCTATCTTCGTATCTCTCCTTCCCATCCACCACTCTCCTTCACCTTCAAGTATTCTCTGAACGTTGGTGCCTCTTGATAACAGGCTGGTAATAATATTTGTTCCTCCCTTCTCCCCTCACCTCATTAATTACCTTCTCCTCCCCGTTTGCCTCCCTCCATACTCTTTCTCTCCGCCTTCTTCTGTCGATCTCGCCTTCTTCCTTCCTTCTCACTCCCTCTTCCTTCGTTCTCACTCGTTTTTCTCCCCTTTTCCTTCCTTTTTCTTTCTCTTATTCACTCTTCCTCAGCTAATGAACTGACACTCCTCTTGTACTCTCTTCATTTCTTCCTTTTCTTCTTTCCTCACCGCCCCTCCCTCATCCTTTCTTTTCACTCCACTTCGTAACATTTTGACGATATTATTTTTCCTCCTCTCTCCCTCCATGTCGTGAGTTACATCATTCCCTTCCTTCCCTTTTCCTTCCATCCTATCCTCCTTCTCTCTCTCCTCTTCTCCCATCTCCTCAAAATCAAATTACTTAATTCTTGCTGAACCCTCAACACTTAGTTATTCTCTGAAATGACAACCATGGAACCTTGACATACGACTAATTGTTCTCGAAATATATAATCGTTATTCTTGTTTTAACGTGAACATTTCATAAAGGATAGATTACATCGGATAAAAACTGCTTAAGTTGACCTTTCAATGCCACCTTGACAATTGATGTACTGGTCTCAGAAATAATAGGTCAGCTTTATAAGTGATCCTCACCTCATCCTCCAAGTTGGATCCATTTTAGATTAATTGTTTTAGCTGTTTTGTTCACACACAGACACACGGGCTGAACTTTGACCTTGCCTTGTGACATTCACCTTTGATTAGTTGTTCACAAACTTGAAATGCTTTCTTCTTACTTATCCTTAACATTTCCACCAAGTTTTGTTCAAATCAGATCAAAACTGTTCGAGTTGACCTAGCCATGTAACCTTGGCCTTTAACCTTCCCCTATGACATTAACGTGTCATTAACTGTCATGAAAAATCGAATCCTTTTTTTACTTACTTACCTTCAACTGTTCAACACAGTCAGTCTAAAACTATTTGTTGACCTTTTCCTGTGACCCTGACCTTAGAGCTATTGTTCTCAAAAGCAGAAGACATAAGCCTTGACTGACCATCAACCGTTATTTTGCTAACACACACACACACTTTGTTACCTAACTGTCCTTCTACAACGGAAGACGACGGCTGCCATACTCAGTAAGATGGTGTTTAGTAGTTTTTGGTGCCAGTGTGTGAGAATGTGCAGACTAGTGATGGTCTGGATATTCGCCTTCGCATTTGCATTCGCAAATGTTCGCATAGCCTTTCGATATTCCCATTCCCATTTGCATCCGCATGTTGCCATGCAAGTTTTTTTTTTACATATATTAATAATGCAACTTTACTGAAAAAAAAAAATAGAGGAAAATCAAATAGAGTTAAAAGCATGAATTAAACGAGTGTCCTAGTCAATTGTTGCCAACCAAGCAGCTTTGCCAGGCTTGCTTGGGCTGCTTGCTGCATCATGCAGTATTCCCAGATTCCCAGAGAAGTGTGGATTTCTCCAGATTTTTGCCTGACAGATTTTCAGTATTTCTTTTTAAAAAGTAGGCAATCTCTAGATTTTTACTCAAATACACAAAAAGTACTCTAAATCTCATGAGTTTCTGAGAGAGAGAGAGAGAGAGACTAGTTCTGGGTCCGTTCGAAGTTCGTCCAGGACGCGTCTGATATCTTCGAGGGATGCATGTAAGAGATGGCATCTCTTCACGCATCCTGGTAACATAGAAAATTGATAGAAATTTGTTTATTAATTTTTCTATTGCTGAAACTTTTACACTAAAATTAATTTGTATAAAAAATATGAATAACTCACGTTTCTAAATCAAATGATCAATCAGTCAAGAAGGGGCAAATGCTGCGGGGCGCATAGTCTTACTCTTCGACTCCACCTACAGACGGATCCCTCTGTGCAACCCTCCTGGAAGCGACTCCTCCTCCTCTAAGTATCTCTAAACAGCAGTGATCAACCTGCTCCAGCCATGAGTTACATGGCCTTCCCCTTGGCCTCCTCCATCCTGGGTTAAGTCATTGAGAGATCTCCCTGTGAGCAGGATCAGCTTCAGGGCGTTGACGTATTATTATTATTATTATTATTATTTTTAAGAGACAATGAACAGAGGAAGGAAAAACAAAGGAAATAAAAATAAAAAGTCCATGTACCTAAGGGAAACCTCCATCCATAAAATATTTATAACAACCGGATTTAAATAAAAGTGGAATAAATGTTTGTGGGAAACAACTCCCTGGAAGTGAATTCCAGAGAATAGTAGTTCTGGGGATAAATGAATTTTGATAAGTAGAGGTTCTGCATTGCGGGGGAGAGAGTGTAAGTTCATGGGCTTTCCCAGCTGTCCGAGTATTTCTGGACGAAGTGTGAAGGGGAGGCATAATTGAAGCAAGTTCATCAGAGCACTTACGGTAAAAATATCGGTAAAATAATGCTAATAATGCAACATCTCTATGTACTGATAATGGGGGAAGGTCCTGCGTAATGGCAGGATTATTGATTAATCTAATGGCTTTATTTTTAATTTTGTCCAACTGCCTCCATGCAACCGCTCCACATCCACTCCACAATGGCGAACAGTTCAATCTGAGAACTCACATGACTTTTGTATATTGTGGCCAATTGCTCGTTAGTGAAGAATTCACGAGCTCTGTACAGAAGTCCCAATTTTTTATAAACACTTTTAGCAAAAGATTTAACATAAGCTGTCCAGCTTAGGTTGGTGTTTAGTGTTACACCTAGGATATCAATTGTAGTGGATATGGGAATATGGAATACTGACATTATTTAAAATTATGTGGGAGTCTGAAGGATTCTTTCTGTTGGAGAAATTAATGTATTTAGTTTTCTGAGCATTAAATGAGACCTGATTTGTTTGTCCCCATTGATTAATTTTAGAAAGGTCCTGGTTCAGAAAACTGCTGTGTTTGTTTGGGAATTAATAATATCAGACTGTGTACAGGATGTACTATTTGTGAGAGAACTATGAAGTGTTGAGTCATCAGCATAAAAGTGTATTGGGTTGTGAGTGACAGATAGGAGGTCATTTATATGAATGAGAAAGAGGGTTGGGGCCAGAACTGATCCCTGAGGTATGCCAGCATTGATGGAATGAAATTGGGAATAAATTCCATCTACAGTGACCCGTTCTTTTCTATTATGAAGGTAAGAAGAAATTAAAGAAACCAGTGATGTGGGAAACAGACCTCAGTTCAGTCTCGCAGAGTAGTCACCTGTTAGACATTCGGTTGCACCAGTGATATCCCATGATCCTGTGAAGACATTGAGTACCAAAAGAGTCAGCTCGCCACTTCAAGTCACTGTTTAGTGTCCACCTCTCACAGCCATAAAGTAAGACAGGGAGCACCAGCACCGTGACGAAGCGAACTTTCGTCCTTCTACAAAAATGACGACAGTGTCAAACACCCGAATTGAGTGAATCCATAACCCCGTAGGCAAGACCAATGCGACAAGAGATCTCACTGTCTCATCTACCATTATTATGGATCACACTCCCAAGATAAGCGACTCTTTCCAAGACCTATATCCTCAACACATGCTTGGACAAATTGAACTGCTACATCCAACAAGCCACCAAATGCATGGCCCATGGTCTTGGTCCAAGAGACCTTTAATCCCAGTGGCTTCACATTCTAGTGAATTTCCTCTAGGGCACTCAGTAGTGTCTCCAGCGACTCCACTAGGATAACTGCGTCATCAGCAAAGTCAAGGTCGGTAACCCTGAAATTGCCAATTGATACCCCACAGTGACTTCAACTCACAGCCCGGTCCAGTAGCCAGTCCATACGTGTTTTGAAAGGTGTGGGGGCAAGACACATCCCTGTCTTACACCAGAACTTACTGAGATGAAGTCCGATGTCCCTCTTCCCCACACACAAAAACACACTTGAGAGCACTCTCTGTGTTTGAGTACAAGCCAAGAGTCAGTCAGATCATCCCTGCGGGGATCCTGCAAAGTTGCAGGAGTTCCCAAAGTATATCCAGCTTTACTTAGTTAAATGCTTTCTTGAGATCCACATAGGTTGCAAGCAGACCTTGTTGAGACTCAAGATGGTGTTCCACAAGAACTCAAAGAATTAGGGTACGGTCAACAGTAGACTTCCTGGGCGCGAATCCGGATTGCTCAGGCCTCCGATATTTTAGCAAATGGTCCCGGATACGGATCAGGAGATACTGAGTAAGAACTTTGCCAGGCATACAGAGCGCTGTAATACCACGGTAGTTACTACAGTCATGCTGGTCGCCTTTTCCTTTCCATATAGGGGTGGCCGAACCTTTTGTCCAGTCAGAAGGAATGACACCAGTCTGACAAACGGCTTAAATGACTGCATGTAACCCCATGAACATGGCTTCACCTCCAACTTCGATCAATTCTGCTGGGATGTCACAAACACCAGCTGCTCTACCACTTTTCAACCTAGCCACTGCCATCTTGATTTCATCTAGAGAAGGCACAGCTTCACCAATTGGTGGAACAGCAGTCAAAGGAACACTAGTCGGCAGAAGCTCTCCACTGAGAGGTTCAGCCATATACAGCTGCTCAAAGGACTCAGCCCAATGAGCTCTATGCTCATTTGCCCCTGACAAGAGCCATCCATCTGCTGTCCGAACAGAGTTAACCTGAGAGGTGGGTCTGGAGTGGAGATTTTTCAGGGCTCAGTAGGCGGGTTGAAGGTCATTTGAATGAAAAATGGCCTTCCACCTCCTCAACAGTCTCCCTGATATACCTCTCCTTGTCCCTTCTCGGTGAAACTCATGTCCGTTGAGACAGAAGTCTGTGCTGTTCCCAGTCCCCAGCCAATCTGGCAGTATGACTTCCCTTAGTTGTGGTCAGCATTCCTTGCGAAATTAATCCCCTCCTTGATCTCAGGTGGTCTCTGATACACTCATCAGCTGCCAGGGTAGCAAGCTTAAAGGTACCCAATTGTTCAGCAGGATCCTCACCAGTACCGAGCACTTCAAACCGGTTTGAGACTGCCACTGGATACTCATATGCATACTCCTCATCCCTGAGCTTCTCAAGGTGGAACCATTTTTGGCGGCATCTTGAGAATCTCTCAGTTTTGATTTGTAGCCTAAGTGTAGCAACAAGACTGTGATCAGTAGCAAAGAACTCTGCACTCCCTGCCATTCTGTAGGATCCTCCAGTGAAAGAATGTGATCAATCTCCTTAGCAACCCCTTGAGCACTGGGATACCAAGTCCAGAGGTGAAGATTTGGCCAGTGGAACCAGGATCCAGCAATACTTAACTTATGGGAATTGGCAAAATCCAGAAAGTAAGATTTAATTATTCCTGGTTCCAGAGGCATGGGGGCCTACACAATCCCTGAAGCCTCCCTGTCAGTGCCAGTAACTGCATTAAAGTCACCCAAGACCATGAGTGCATCCCACGAGGGGCACTATTCCACAACAGTCAAGTTTGGTGTAGAATAGCTCTTTCTCCTCAAGATCACTCATCTCAGAGTGTTCACTGCAATACGAAAGATGAAGCCCAAGGAGTGCTTCAGTCTCACCAGCATTATATGCTTACCAACCGGAGTAACCCTGTTGAGATAAGAGACAAAGTGAGCAGCAATTGCCACAGTGACACCTCTAAGACAAGCACCATGGTCACAGTCAGACCAGTAGTATATGTAACCATCGCAACGGATCTCACCATGCCTGGGTTGCCTCACTTCAGAGTGTGCAGCTTCCCTGACCCCACAATCGCCCCAATTCTCGTGACAACAAATGCAGTCGATAATTCTTTAAAAGGCTTAGAACATTCCAAGCTCCCACCCGCAGTGCCTTCCGAAGGTTAAACCTGCGCTGGAGCCTCGGGTTGGCACATCCTCTGCATCACCAGGACATGAATCAAAAGAAGTGTCTGGGCTAGGGGGTCGCCCCCCCCCCCCATTATCCAGCTGATGAGGTCACAAAGGCATTACCCACCAACCGTCATGATGGGCACCAACATGACAAGGCCCAAAAAGCCCTGCTAGGTCAGGCAACAAGCTCTGACCCCTACCCCTCTTCCTTTTCTTGTTATGTGCAGGTTTTTTTTTTTACAGAGAGAGGACACAACCCCCCCCCCCCCCCCCCCCCCCCACTCAGGAGAGGGATCACCACTAACCTAAGGACAGGCGTGTGGAATCCTTGAGTATGGATATCCATGTTTTACCTCAGAGTTTTCCTTCTCCTAGGTGGATCGCCAACCAAGGCTAATGAGCGCTGCCTACCCTACTAGATGGCCGTTGGCATAAATTGCTCGTCCGCCCTTTGATAGGTCTTGTTTTTTGCCCTGCTTTGTGTCTAATAACCCTCCTCACTGGCCTAGACCAGTGGGGTGCCGGTGTATATGCCGATGATCCGACCATGAAACAGGTAGTACTGGATTACATGGTACCAGTAGCAGAACAGTGTCTGATCTGACACATCATCAAACAGAATATTCACATTTGCGTTTGTATTCACAAATACTTAAAATTCATATTCACACTTTCATCCGAGAATGTTGAAAAACATACATTCGGACCATTCAAAATACAGGCTAATTCTGGATATGCAAACTTTGCCACACAACTGACATGTCAAGACTTGGTCTGCTGGGAGAACTCTGTTTTTGTTGTGCCTCCACTGTCTGTCCTACTCTCTTGGCAGCTTCTTCAAGATGAATAAGCTTCTTTGCTACAGTGAACTCACTTTTGTTTTTTGTCAGAGGCGTTGGTTTCAAAATCTTTCGGTATGATGTTGCATTTTTTCAGAGTTGTCCTTATATGACCTTTGTATCTCTTCTGTCCCCCTGGGTTGCGATGTGCTGCAGGGAGTCGGCCATACAGAATCCGGTGGGGAAGGCGGTGCTTAAGCAAGTAAAACACGTCCTTGACCCATCTAAGCTGTTTTTTTTTTTTTAACTAGCATGGTTTCTATGCTAGTTGACTTTGCCCACTGGATAATTTGTGGGTGAGCGACTCTATCCTTCCATGTGAGTCCTAGGATGTGCTGTAGGCATCGGATGTGAAAAGACTCAAGCTGCTGGATGTGATGTTCATAAGTAAGCTAGGAGTCAGTATGTATAAGAGGGCAGAAAGACATACAGCTGTATTATACTGATACCTTTGTCTTGAATTTTCAAGGTTGTATTCTCAAAGACTCTGGATCTGAGACGCCCAAAAGAGGCTGAGGTGAGGTTGATTTGTGTAGGGACTTGTGGATCAATGTTATGTTTATCTGTGGGCACACTTCCACCTGCTTTTTTTTTCTTGAATTTCGTTATTTATCTGAAATGCAAGTGGCTCAGTCGTTTTGTTTCTCTGGGATATTATTTCTGTATTATTGACATCTATTCAGAGCCCCACTGCATGGTTTGTGTTGGAAACGGTGGTGAGTCTCCATTGTAGGGCTTCTTGGGTAGGTGCAAGGACAGCACAGTTATCAGCATGTTGTAGCCCTAGGAAATGAGCAATTTCAGTCTTTGATTGTGCTTGAATACGCCTAAGATTTAATAAGTTGGTGACTTAAAAGGTGATTGCAGTGGGAGAGATGTAAAAACTGACAGAAGCCAGGACACATCCTGGTTTTACATTCATATCCATACTGAACGGTTCTTCCTTGCTCCGACATATGGACACACGAGCATTTATGTTCTCATGCAGGCTCTTCAGGATGGTAAGAAATTTGTTTGGACCTTCAAATTTTGAAGGAACAGTCCATAAAAGTTCTCTGTTGACAGTGTCAAATGCTTTTGCAACATCAGTGAGTGAAATATACCAGTCACAGTTCTGCTCGTGTTTATTTCTCTTGTATCTGTTCGGCAGCAAAGATCATGTCATAGGCACTTCGTTCCTTCCAAATTCCACATTTCGGCCACGGGCATTAGCTCAAATTCGACGGGAACCTGGAAAAAGTTTGAGAATGCTGATTTTTCAGGAAGGCTACTTGGAAGGATACTTGGAAATCCACAAACATTCTAAAAATTCCACAAGAGCTATCTGTGTAAGGTAAAATTCCTAGATAGCCATCAACGGCATGGAAAGCTATATATAGCTTTACAACAAGAAGTTGAAGATGGTCATGTAATACCTATTTTATTTCAATGATTTATTGACGTATGTTCAAGATATAATCAAGGCAATGTGCTATTTTAAAGAAAGTGGCAAATTCAACACATGTAAAGTCAACAACCAGCACTAACTTTTGCCAGGAGCAGTTATTGAACTACTTATAAATAAAACCTTATTTTTTTAGTATCATAATTAGTTATGGTCACAATTATAGAATGGGGACTCAGTATTTTCTCCATCAGGTGGTCATGAATTAGCACAAGATTGGCCAATACACGAGGAACACATAGGTGTACAGTAGAGTCCTACTTTCCGACTTTTGCATCTCTTGCCACACATTAGTTTACACCTGCATAGCACAATGAGAAGAACATGGTCTGGTGCTACTTGTCTGTCAGTCAAAATGGGATTGAGTATTCGACCTTGAAGCTCCCAACCTCAGTCAGTAGATTTAGATCCTCAACATTGCCCAATCACTCCTGAACTGCTAAGTAGGCTTGATATGAGTGGTACTTTGCAGTTGACCATGTGGGAGGTAGGCTCTGAAGTTCGAAGCTGCTGGGTGCTTTACTTACCCTCTGCATGTACTGCACAAATCTCACATTATCAAATGTTGCACTTGTCGGATTGGCATTATATAACTTCTTTTAGAATATTTTCCCCACTCTGGCTACTTCTTCTTAGCTGGCATCGCTTTTCTTAAACACATCTAACGTCCTCCATCCTCAGTTTCCAAGGCTATCATGGCCTTCTGTTTGTTAGTGCCATATAAGGCAGAGACTGTCACATCCGGTGATAGCGTGTGCAATCAATATGTGTGTGGTTGGGTATGTGGATGCACTGTCTGCAGGATGCCGTGTGCTATAAACAAAGTCTCTTGCATACTGCATGTACTGTATATAATGTCTGCTGTGGCCCAATCAACCAATATGACAAGCAGATATGTATCCTTTGCCACAAGTACAACAGGTCGTGTGATATTCCCAGTAAATGCCAATGCTGTGCTACTTATTAAGTAGTCAGCATCAGCCTGTCTTTGACAGCAAGCAATGCCTTCAGATGTAAGCCAGTCCTTCAGCCTACTGGTTAATAGTGACTCGTTGTTATGATTTGTGAAGATGGAGCGTGGTTGCCCGTGACTGATGTGTTGAAATCAAGCACTATGTCTGCAGAGACATTTGGATCAGTGCGGCAGTCCTGTTCAGCTGCCTTGGTTGACAGGGTAAGATTTGTGTAGCCATCAAACGAGACAGTGCATTCTTTGCCATAGTTATTGATAACGTGATTCACACAGCTGTCACACATATCACCATACATGCAGTTCACAGGCCGTGTTACATTTTGAAGTAAAAGTCCTCCATCCACCACATAGAAGGGGTTCTTAATAGCTTCAGTGGACACTAGGGCTACTGGTGCTTTCAGCACCAAGGCAAGACCACTATTCTTGTTTTTGCGCATTGTACCATTGTCAAATAGTGCCGGTGGCTGTTTGCTAAACTCATGTTTAAGGTGATTCTCCATATCTGATCGGTTCTTTGTCACACATGTGACCCGCATGAAGAGTAGTGTGGGGTCGACCTCAGTGTCTTTGCCACGGACAGTGGCAGTACAGTTCGCAGCACCAACAGATGTAAGCTCGTCTATCCTTTTCAGCTTAACATCAGCATAGTTCAGGCCAGTGATATGTGTAGCTACCTCCTGACCTGATTTGACTGCACAATCTGCATTAGTACAAACAGTTGTCACGACTCCAGTATCAATGCAGAACAGTCTCTTGCAGTATTCATCTTTGTAGGCAAATGGCAAATGGTGTGATAGGTAATTCCGAACCGTGAGACAGTGTCTGCTATCACACGCAATTGTGGATTCCCGGAGGTCTGTGTGTTTTCTGGTATTGATTGACTCCGAAGGCCTCCTGCTTGGTTTCCTCTGAAGTCCTCGCCCGTCATGAAAACTGATATGACAGTCATGGTGGTACCTGGCTTCAGCTGCCACAATATCACCAACATTTTGAATGTGCGTATATACAGACTCTCCCCAACTATCAGCTCGCTCCGTCACTGGGCAGCAACAGATGATAGTTCAGCTGTTGCTGCTTAATCAGTTGCCTCATGTTGGTCCTTTGGTTGTTTGGCAACCTTACTATAGTTCACATATTTCCCACAGTACAGACAGTCTTACGCAATTGTCTCTCCAATTCTTCTGACTTCCTTTTTTGTTTTTTTTATGTATGATGACATGATGTAATGTTCGTTGCACCATTTATGAGCTGGAACTGGCAACATTTTAGATAATAGCTTTCATCAATTCCATCCCTCAGATCAGCACTAATGTTCAATATGCTTGGTTAGCCTCTTTCTGTGACAGTACTTCGGTCAGAGGTGATTGGTTTATCACAAAAAATCACAAATATCACACTTTTCTTGTGTTGCCATCTCGTTTCACATTGTCTGCTATCCATCTATGTACTTCTGCCTCTGCTCTACAATCTGTATCCAACCTAGAAAAAAAAAGTCTGATGAAGTATACTCTAGGATATAAATTCATAGCAAAATTGTCAATACAGATTTCTGTTTTATTGCGTTTGTCGCACGTTCTCTGTGTATATCAATGACATAAAATTCTTAGAATAATAGCAGAAATAGATTTATCACTGCCTAAATCCCATAAAAGATGGTATTACCTGACCAAGTGTGAATTTTAGTTATTAAGTTATATACACGCCCCAGGCCATTAGTGGCCATCTTGAATTTTTCGTCCCACATGCTTAGCTTACATGGAATTTGTAGTGTGTTTGTTGATCCTGACTTAGGAGGCTTCTATGTAGCTTTTTTGAACAAAAATCAGCCTTCTCGATTTTTTTCTCTAGATGTATCCTTAATGCTCCTGGGCTAATTGTGTTTCAGGAAGTGTGGACTCAGTCAATTGTTTTGTCAGTCTAGATACGTAACTTTATCTTGGGTAGCAGTTTACTAGCATTCACAAGGACGGAGATACCTCTACTGTCGTCACAATTTGAGGGGTTCCCTTTCTTCTTGTAGATGGTTACAAAGTCAGAAGTATCCCATTCAGATGGAATTTGTTCTTGATTCAAGAGAGTCAGTATGAGAGTATGGAGAAGCTGGTGAAGTAGCTGGCCACCATCTTTGATCAGTTTAGATGGCATGACCAGGGCTTTTGTTATTTTTGTGAGATTGAATGGCCTGAATAGTTTCTGCAAATGTAGGTGGGACATCGAGATCTGCCGTTTGAGGGGCACTTGGGATGTTATCAAGGATATAGTGCTCCACTGGGTTTCTTTAATTCAGTAAAGTGTTGAAGTTTTGCACTCATCTTTCTAGGATTGCTTGCTTGTTTTTCAGGAGCTCTCCTTTGGCCGATCGAATAGGGCTTATGTAGTGTTTGCTTGGTCCATAAATGGTTTTTATGGCAGCTATGTTGGTCGTTAATATCAGCCAGTCTTTGCAGCTATTTTGTTTGTTCAGTCCACCATTTGTTCTCCATGTCTTGCAGTTTTCCATGTGTTTCACTTCTGAGATTCTGGAATTCAGTTTTTAGGGTTAAGAAGCTAGGATGAGCCAACCATTTTCTATGTGCTCTATTTTTCATTGCAAAAGTGTTAAGTATGCCCTCAGCATTTTCAACAAACCAGCATTTATGGCAGTGCATGGAGAAGCCTAGGTTTTCTTCTGCAGTGCTCTGGAGCATTGTGTTAATGTTTAGCCATTCAGCATCTAGCACTGTTGCATTGTTGTT
Source organism: Birgus latro (assembly GCA_018397915.1). Lineage (NCBI taxonomy): Eukaryota > Metazoa > Arthropoda > Malacostraca > Decapoda > Coenobitidae > Birgus > Birgus latro. Next base: position 1,688 of record JAGKTI010019942.1, on the reverse strand, counting down.
TGGATCAAGTGATGAGTATGGAAAGAGCTTGTCTGCAATAGTTCTACAGAAGGTGTTACACGTGGCCAGATCCTTTATTCTACTACAGTTCAGTTTCTTAGTGGATGGTCTTCGGCGCATTTGTGGGTGTACGACTATTTCCAGTTTGGTGACTATAAGATTATGGTCTGTTGAACACTCAGCACCTCTAATAGCTTGGGTTATAAGAACATTTCCTTGGTCTCGCTGCCTTACAATGACATCATCAGTTAGGCGCCAATGTCTAGATTGTGGGTGCATCCATGTGGTCTTGTGTTTATTCTTAAGTTGAAAAATGATGTTGGTGATGAGCAGACTGTGCTCTGAGCATAAGGGAAGCAGTCTAAGGCCATTGTTGTTCATGTAACCAACACCATGGCAGCCTATAATGCTTCGCCAGAGGTGATTATCTTTTCCTACTCTGGCATTAACATCTCCAAGTAAGATTAGTTTGTCATTAGGTTGTACTGAGCGAAGTGTAGTATCCATTAAGCTATAAAAGGAATCTTTGAAGGTGTCCACAGAATCAAACATTGGGGCATAGGCACTGATAAGTGTTGCATATTGGCCTGTAGAGAATGGTATGCACCTAGACATCAACCTCTATGATATACCCACAGGTGTTTTTTGGGTATTCTATAGTAAGTTGTTTCGGACTGCAAAGCCAATACCATGGTTTCTTCTAACATTGTCTGGGTATCCCCTCCAGAAATAGGTAGACCCTTCTCCTGCTTCTGTTAGGTTGCCTTCTCCTGAGAGGCGAGTCTCTGACAATGCAGCAATGTCAATTTGATATATTTTCAGATCTTGGGCAATAAAGACGATGCAACGGTGTGGTCGTGTGTCGTGACCAGTATCAAGCAGGATTTATATATTTCACGTAGCAAGTGTCAGAGAGATTCTTTTAGTTATTTTACTGCAATGTCGGATGCCTTGACAGATGCAGTTATCTTCCCGAGTGGTGCGGAGCATCAAATGTTTTATATTACTGTTTCTAAATCTTTCCCCATCAGGGTTAAGTAGCTGGGCACTCATTTCCAGCTACATAGTCGCACTGGATGCTGCCGAAGGCATGACCCGCTCGTATGCCAACATGCCAGCAACCACTGGGCCAATGCCGATGTGCAGGACTCAAGCCAGTGACTTCCCTCCACAAACATGACCTGCCATTGCCACCCTATCCTGTTGCGATAGGTCTTTTGATTTTGATGAAAGATGAAATGGGAGGTGAGTATAGCAATGGGCTTCCGGAATGAATGGATTTGGTGTAATAGTGAGGCTGTACAGTCCTTGCTACCACAAGATTTGGCCCTTCTCAGCCTGTGATGGTGGTATGAGGATTCACGACGGTCATCTATTGAGCAAGGCTGCAGGAGTATGCCGGGAACTCTGTCTGTCGAGCCCCACCTTCCGTGGAACTCCACTCACGGATTTTTTGTTCAGGATTTACTCCCAAAACCTTAACACATTCAAGGGTAATCCACAAGGCAGTGGACCTGGCAACACTTAGTCTGACCCCCCACTGATGGCCCCTCCAGCATGGGTAACCCTGTCCTCCTGCTGAATCCGGGAGGGATTTGCCCCCGTTGGCACGGCCTACCAGATTTATAGGGTATGCAAGCCCCCCACCTCGTCAAGCTGGTATCCGCGGGGGGGAAACACACACAGAC
>JAGKTI010019941.1:0-14976 GCA_018397915.1 Birgus latro | reverse complement strand
AAAAAAAAAAAACGCCGACCCAATTCCGATCGCCTCACTCGTGGGCTACGAAGGGTTGGTCGCAATGGTAGTGAATGTGAAAGGCCTGGATGAAAGTGTCGTAGCCTTGATTGACACAGGGGCTGCTAGGTCGTTAATTACGAGAGAAACATATCAACAGTTGAAAAGGAGCATTGAACAAGATGACTGGGCCTCAGAGGAAACGGTTAAGTTATTTAACGTAAGTGGAGATGAGATATTGACTGATGGAACTATAAAGATTGAACTGCGGATTGGAAATAAGTGGTATGCTCATACTTTTATCATAGTAGGAAGCTTAAGCTTGCCAGCACCCATGTTGCTTGGGATGGATTTTATGCTCCGTACTAGGATGGAGTTATTGACGAATCCCCTAGCCTTGTATATAGAGGGCGAATCTGTGAATATCGTTCCTCTAGAGTATAAGGGAGTGGCACCAGTGAACAGTGAGTCAGAAGCAGACGTAGAGGTAGTCAAAGCTGTGATACCGACGAGTACGGAGTTAGGTCCTTGGACTTATGGTACCGTCATTTTAGAGGTAAGAATGCAGTCGGGCGAAGCGGCTATCTTTGAACCTCAGGAAGGGAATATGTTGGCATCTACACTGTGTCCAGGATTAGTGCTATTGCAGGAGAAAACTGGGATCCCAGAACGAGAAGAGTCAGTGAGAGTAGAGAAGGCACGAGAGAAATCGCGATTTCATTTTAAGGTGAGGTTCGTCAATCCTAGTCCGGATAGGATCGAACTCAAGGAAGGTATATGTCTGGGTCATATAAAGCCTTGTGGTAGAGTCTTGTGGGATGCAAGTGAAAATAAACCGAAAGGCCAAGGAGAATTTGTATCAGGAGTTATGATGCGAGAGACTAGAGCAACTGAGAGAGCACGAACGAAGAGACTGTTTGCTTTAGTTGATAGTATGTTTTCCCCACGGGTGATGAGTAAGGAGAATGAAGCTCTGAGAGCGTTGATACTGAAATATCCGACAGTGTTCGCATTGGAGGATGAACCCTTGAATGTAACCCCTTACTACTATCATGAAATAATAACGATGACCCCGGAAGTAGCCTATAGAAAACCTTATCCTATACCAGTAAAGTATCATGAGGAGGTTAAGGAAAGTTTGAAAACCATGTTGGAGCAAGGAGTTATACGCCCCTCCCGAAGTCCTTACAACGCACCCCTGGTGCCTTTAGCTAAGAAAGAGGGCGGATTGAGATTATGTTTGGATTTTAGAAAGCTGAATGCTAATATCAGAGAGGATCGATTCCCTTTACCTAACATACAGAACATCTTAGCACAGCTGGGAAAGAGTCGTTACTTTAGCTGTTTGGACCTCCGTCAGGGGTACCATCAGATACCATTAACAGAGGATTGTAAGGAAAAGACAGCCTTTTCCTCTCCTGAAGGTCACTGGGAGTACAATGTGCTTCCCTTTGGATTAAAGGAAGCTCCAGCTGCGTTTCAGAGAGTAATTAACCATGTGTTGATTGGGCTTACGGGCTCCATCACACATGTGTACCTGGATGACATAATCATTCAGGGCGAGACTTGGGAGGAACATTTAAAGAATCTAGATACAGTGTTGGGAAGATTAAGTGATGTGAATCTTTCTCTAAGGTTGTCCAAGTGTCACTTTTTTAAGTCAGAAGTGGATTACTTGGGACATGTTGTTAGTGCCACAGGCATGAAACCACAACCCCAAAAGGTGAATGCTATTCGTGATATAGCCACTCCCAAAACTCTGTGAATTGCAGTCCTTCCTCGGAATGACTAATTATTACCGACGGTATATCCAGAGTTACGCTGAGAAGGCGGGGCCACTCATTAAATTGACAGGTGGAAGAAAGAACAAAAAGAGAGATAACACCCCGATACCATGGAGTGTTGAAGCGGAGACTGCGTTCCAAACACTGAAACACGAGTTGCTTGAAGGAGTGACTTTACAGTTTCCAGACTTCACAAAGAAATTTGTGCTGACTACAGACGCTTCTTCTTCGGCTATAGGAGGAGTATTACAGCAGGAAGATGACGTAGGTCACTTACGGCCTATCACTTATTTCAGCCGACGGTTAAACTCTGCTGAAGTGAAGTATAGCACTGTAGAGAGAGAGGCTTTGGCTATAGTATATGGACTCCAGGTAAATAGGAGCATAGTATTGGGTTACGAGATAGAGCTTCGTGTGGATCATAGACCCCTGGTCTGGCTGTTGGAAACAACTAGCCATAGTGGACGGATTGCTAGGTGGCAACTTTTGGTTGCCGAGTATGATATTAACATAACCTATATAGCGGGCAAAGATAATGTTGTAGCAGATGCCTTATCTAGACTTCGAGGTCAAGTGTTATCAGAAGACAGAGTTCTTGCAGTTACGGGTACAAAACCAAAGGTAAGGGAGAGAACCAAAGATGATGATAGCGAGGATGAAAGAGAAGATTATCAGATATCCAGAATCAATGAAGATAAAGAGGGAGACATAATAAGATGGAGAGAGTTGGTAGTGAGACCCAGGCAGGATGCGCATCCATTGTATAAGGGAATGAAAGAAAGATATCTTCAGGGTTTACGAGATGAAGCAGTGGAAATGACTAGAGAAGAAATTAAAGATGTACATAGAACACTAGGAGTTAGTACTAGTGAGTTCATAGTTGAAGATGGATTACTCTATCATTTTGGTACAAATGAATATGATGAGAGTCTAAAGCAAGTAGTAACTCCTGACGAATGCAAACAGAGTGCTCTAGAGATAGCTCATAAATTACCTACTGTAGGTCATGGAGGAATCAAAGTAACTCTTGAAAGACTAAAACGATTTTGTTGGTGGCCACGGATGACTAGAGATGTTGAGAGTTATTGCAAGGCGTGCCTTACTTGCAACCGCTTCAAGCCGTCGGGGGACGCCCCGGCGCCGTTGCAGCGATACCCTAGGGTAGGAGTACCCTTTGAGAGAATTCATATGGACTTGGTAGGCCCCATAAATCCAAGTGAAGAGGGATATAAATATATTTTGACAGTAATAGATGTGATGACACGATACTTGATAGCCGTCCCGCTTCGCACGAAAACTGCTGATGAGGTTGCCAGAGCGTTCGTGAAAAATGTAGTGTGTGTTCATGGAGCACCTCGCTGGATGGTCACAGACCAAGGAACAGAGTTCGTCAATGCCACTCTTAAAGGAATAGCTGAGTTGCTTCAGACAAAAAGTACAACAACAACAGCATATCACCCGTCTGCTAATGGGGTGATTGAAAGAGCCAATGCCACAGTAGTGAAATACTTAAGGAGTTTAGTAGAGGATAATCCGCAGATATGGGATTCAATGTTGTGCTTTGCCACATGGGCCTATGACACAGCATATCACAGAGTGTTGAAGGAATCCCCATTCTACCTCATGTTCCTCAGGGACCCTGGTGTTCCGTATGATGTCATAAAGCAGGAGCCGATCTACTATGATCTGGATAATTATAAGAATGAAATGACTATTAAGGCTAATCGTACCTTTAGGAGATGTTTGAGGTACATTGAGGAAAGTCAAGAGGCCATGGAGAGACAACAGTCATCGAGAGCGAAATTCAAAGAGATTCATACAGGAGATAGGGTTTATGTACGAAAGATTCCCAAGCCAGGAGAGCCTAAGAAACTTCAACCCCTATATGATGGACCTTTTAGAGTGAAAGGGAAAATTAGTGATGTGATAGTGAAGCTAGTAGACATAACCACAGGGAGAGTCATGAAAGTTCACACAGACAGGGTCAAATTAGCCCATGAAGATAGTGTAGACGAGACCATGAATGGTAATGTACGAAGAGCATATCCCATTCATGAGGGTGCTCTGCCTCCAGAAGAAGTGCAGGATTATGAATTGAGAGATATTTTAGACGTAAAAAGGGCGGGAGAAGAAAATGCCTCACAATGGCAGCAGGAAACAGAGGAAAGTATTCCAAGTGTACAAAGTATTCCAAGTGTGCAGAGCTTGCTGGAGCAAGAAGAAGGTGCAGTAGCTGATTTGGTTGAAGAAAGAAGTAGAACCTATAGTTTAAGGTCTAAAGGACGGACAACAGACTTACCTAATATTATGGATAAGCCTATAGAGTACAAAAAATAAAATTGACCTTTTTTACAGGTCCTACTGACAGTGATCATCAGTGGACTTGGAAGTCAAGCATGGGAAGATCTACCAGTGAGAGCGGGACTTGCATTCACCGCACAACGTCAGGCCCACTTTACAGGAAACTCTTTTATTATACCTTATGTTATAAATCTAGATGAATTTTATCAGCCCCTGATACATGCTCGTGAACTAGCTGCCGATGTTGCATGGTCCATAAACCACATGGATGATTCATCAGTTGTTGTTAACGTTTTACGGAAGGCATTAACGTCTTTTGATTTGGAGTTTGCTAAATTGTTCCACTCTCTTAATGATTATTTATCCTCATTATTAAATGATGCCACCACCCCGTCGGGATCTCGCAGCAAGCGAGGAGCCTTTAATGTATTGGGAACCATTTCTAATGCTTTGTTTGGTACAGCAACACAAGAGCAGATAGATCTTATTCACCACCAGCTAGGTAATATAGAATCGTTCACAGAGGAGGAGAGACTAGAACTTAATTTACATACTAAAATACTAAACGCCACTGTAAGAGACATGCGTGCCATGAAACGAGCTATACAGCGATTAGAGAAGGCTGCTAATGTCTCCAACTATTTAGTCAGACAAGTTAGCTTATTGACACTAAAGAATGAGGAGGAAATAAGGATAACAGAGGCTATGAATGAATTGTCCCTTGCTTTAATAGACATACAGAATGATCATTTTAGTTTAAAGTTAGGTCTAGAAAAAATGTTGGCAGGAAAATTTTCATCATTTCTAGTTCCTAATGCGGTGCTTTTGTCACTTTTGAGAGAAGCTTCCTTGTTAAAACCTGGCCTGTTATACCCTGCATGTTTAGAATTTTTAGCTGTGTATCAGGATGCTATAACTGTGGTTCCACGAAGATCTTCTAGTTCTCAAACATTGAATTTCTACTTACTAGTACCCTTGAGGGGTGATCCTGATGACATTTTCGATGTGTATCAGATAACTTCTCTACCTTTCAGAGTCCCAGACACACCATACTTTGTTCGTCATGATAGAGTTGCTCAATATTTGGCGATCAGCCAAACTAGAAGACATTATGTAACACTAGAGTCATTTGATTTGTGTAGAGAGCATGGTCAATTATTAATATGTCCGCCTGTAAGACCAATATATGATACCTCTGTTTTAACGTGTGAAACTGCATTGTTTTTGGCTAAGCCTGAGGCTAGTGAGTTGTGCTCCAAAGTTGTGCTAAAGAGTTTTAACCCAGTTTTTATTAGATATAAAACTGGTTGGGCTTTTTCTACGCCCTACCCCATTCACTTCACTCTCATATGCCCTAATAAAGTAAAGTCTCAGTCAGAGCATGTAGCTCAAAATACGGGCTTACTTGCCCTAGGTGAAGGATGTAGTGCTCATAGCCGTACCTTGATTTTGCCTGCTTATGCAACAGTTATCAGAGAACAAGAGTTAAAAATCACCCCCATAGCAATTCCCATTAATGTATCTCTGACGCCTTTAGAAAAATCTGCTTTATTGAATTTGTCATTCCAAAGTACAGAAAAGGATGTCGAGCTGGGTGACTCCCTTCCACTGCAGACCCTTATCCATCGTATGAAGGTCATTCAACCCCTGCGTCACCACCCGCAAGCTGTTACACCATGGACGACTCACGCACTTATAGCTAGCGTGGTTATCCTGGTCATCGTGGTGATAGCTTTTCTTTGCTATCGCTTACACCGAGCTACCTTCCCACTACCCATTCTTCAACGTACGGAATCGTGGGGCTTCGAAGAGTTTCGTCAACAGGAGATGTCACGAGGACGTGACATTCTTGGCATCGGAGAATGTCGCCGTACAGCGAGCTGCGGCAGCAGTTACGCCCACACAGAGGAGGATGATAACGAGGACACCGATAACACCGACGACGTGGTTGATTCACGCCCCATACAACCACAACCAACCATATTACAACCACGTCATCCACAGCAGTCAGAGGGGGATAAAGGATATCGGAAGACGTTGCGTGACAAATATCGTTACCTGCGGCACCTTGAAAAGATAGAAGAAGCCGCAGATCAGTGAAGGGTGAATAATAGACAGTGAATAATAGACAGTGAATAGTGAATGAACTCGAGTAGCCTTGTACTTTGTATAGTGCACGACCCAGTGGCGTGATGGGTGCCCTATATCTATAGAAAGTACGCCCACTTCCGACCTAGCGACACGAGGAGTTAGCGTTGTATAATAAACAGGCCCGACTGAAAACACCGAAAGAGGTGAACGAAAATATGTAGAGTATACGCCCCCTTCCGGCTTCGGCCTGAGGGAGAGACAGACAGCTGGGAATTAGAATATCCCAGGCAGGCAGAGGGAGAGGACGGAATTGAGAGGAGCTCAGCTAGAAACCCGCCTAAAGCGCCCTACCACGACGAAGACTGATGATGTCTTGGTACTCTTCGGTAATAGTGAGTAGATATCCTTGTTAGAGAACTTAGAGGAAAGTGGAACTGAGAGGAGATAAAGGAAAAGGAGAGGAAAGTGAAATATACTGTGAAGAATATTAAGAGTATGCTGTAGACTCGTGGTAGGGTGTAACAGGACGGGCCAGATAGTTGTTTGATTGTTAAGTTAAATTGCTCAATGGTGAAAGGAGCAACGAGAGTACAAAGTTAAGTATTTTTATGGAGAAGTATTGAGTTGGGGCATGTGACTGTGCTGAAAAGTGATACAAATTAGGTAGAAATGTATTGAAGTGAATTGAGGTGAAGTGATAGTAGAATAAAGTGTTATAGAGACTGATGTGCTAGTAATAACAGTGTTGGAGTGAGATTGTAAAGTATTAAAGTATTGCTCTTGGTATTATGCTGGGTGTGTGGGAATATTACCCATAATATTGCTAGTGTGTAACTTTATTACTCGTGGATCGGTTTTGGTAAAGGAGAGTATTGTTTTCAATGATGAGTGATAATATCTGTGAGTTGTAACTTGTTAATGGAACTTAGTGGTACTGTTGATTAACATTGTGAGGTGGCATGATTTAATAGCTTTATTGTGGAGTAAGAGCATAGAGTAATTATATAACTTGGAGTTCATAGAGTGGAGCAAATTAAAGTGTTATTAAGACTGGATGTATAAAGTGTACAGAATTTGTAGATAAAAGAAAACGAGAAACTTAGTTTGAGTAACCCTAGAATCCCTTCCTCTAAATAGGGAAAGAAACGCTCCCACGTAACGCCGGCCTTAAATGAACTTGTGATTGTTGTAGTGTAGTGTCGGGTTCCCCACTTGCGCCTGTTCGGCGCTACCATACCAATCTTAAGTACAGATAAGGAGTAGAGTAGCAAGTGGGGCGCGACACCGCACCAAAGACTTTTATGGAAAATGTACCATCAAGGAGGTATGCAAGTCACTCTGTACTGTTGGATGCAGCATTTTCTTAGAAAAGGGGAAATGAGAACAGTATTAAGGGGAAATTACTCATCATGGAGGGAAGTGACAAGCAGAGTGCCACAGGGCTCAATGCTGGCACCAGTTATGTTTTTAGTATATATAAATGACATAGTAACACTGGAAATGGAAGCTATCTAAATATGTTTGTGGATGATGCAAAAATTCAAATGAAAATTACTAACACAGGTTCTTGCAAAGAGCTGCATGAGGAATTAAACAAGCTTCATGAATGGAGCAATAAATGGCAAAAGGAATTCAATGTGGACAAGTGGCATGTAATTAAATATGGTAAAAGTGAGAAAAGACCAGATTGGGATTATAAGTTAGGAAGAACAACCCTACACGTATCAGAAAGAGAGAGGGACCTAGGAGAAATTTCCAAAAACAGACTATCTCCAGATGACCATATCAGTGAGAAGGTACGTAACATGTATACATTACTTACTAATATGAGAATAGCATTCAAATATATAAATGCAGACATGCTGAGAAAGATAACATCATTCATCAGACCAACCCTGGAATATGGATCAGTAGTATGGAATCCTTATCTCAGAAAACACATAGGTAAGACTGAAAAAGTTCAAAGGGCAGCTACAAGATGGATTCCAAGCTTAAGGGATCTAAGCTATGAAGAAAACTTAAGATAAATTGAATCTACCAACACTACAAGAGAGAAGAAAAAGAGGAGACATGATTATGCTATATAAATGCATCTCAGAGGAAGAGAAAATAGACATAAATGAATTTATAACCTATGGGGAAGCGTCAGGAAGAGGACGCTGCAAAAGAACTATATAAAAAGAGGGGCGATAAAGACGTAAGGAAATTCAGTTTCCAGATAGGGCAACTGATCAGTGGAATGTACTACCGAATGAAAGTGTGTGCCCAAACTATTCACAATTTTAAGGATATGTATGATAAAAATGGTTTAATACACGGGACAGTACGAGTTTGACTCATTCCTGTAAAGATACAATAAGGTAAGAACAATAAGGTAAGAACACACACACACACACACACACATTCACACACGTCACTGGGGCTAGTACATGCAATTCTCAATATACTGTACATACACATTTTCATTAACTTCATAGGTAACAGTAGCTTTAAAATTCTGCATTTATGTTTGTATTCATACTCGGATTCAGTAAAATTATTTCTTACATCCAGAACATTATCATGTCTCATGAGACAGACATGCAGACAGAAACTTTATCCCTGGTCACCATGCACAGGGCCGGCCCTCGGGCGATGCGAGCGATGCAACTGCATTGAGCCCCGCACCTCTAGGGCCCCCTCCCCCCCAAAAAAAAGGTCTTTACGGGCCCCGCGCCTCACGAGTGGGCCCCTGATAGAGCATAATGTGCCGCAACGCACTTGACATGTCTGCAGCTGAGCGGGCCCCTGATTGAGCATTATGTAGCATGCACCAGCCACGCGCCTTTAGTGCTTTCCGTCAGCAAGCACCGGGTTAGGTCCCCCGCCCCCGGTAGTCGCTCGCGTGCTGGCGGGCGGCATAAAAGAAGTAAGAGCGCTTGCCACCCCCGTAAATCCTATACTGTCGCATTCACTGTGTTACAGTGGAACTGTAGAACTCTCGGGAATAAATTACATAATATAGCAATCCTGCAATCAATACACAGGCCAGACGTTGTTTGTTTACAGGAGACGTGCTTGGTGGATCACCCTTATCCTCCTCAGTTCAAACACTACCACTCGTATAGAAGATATGAAGGTCACGGAGTTGCCATATACACACAAATCATACCCACAAACGGAAGTGATCCTAAATTCTACTCTGGAAGCTGTCGCGTGCAGAGTAAAATTTAATAACACATATCTCTCTATTTGCTCTCTGTACTGTCCGCCACATGGCCCCATTGACAGTGATGCTTTAAGTTCCCTATTTCATCATCTACCAGGGAATAAGTTAGTAATGGGTGACTTTAACGCCCATCACTATCAATGGGGTAACTTGAGGATCGATGGTCGCGGGGAGCAAGTAGCCGACCTAATACTACAGTCCAACCTCTGTCTTCAGAACGACGGTAGAGCGACTCGTGTAGATGATCGTACTTGTAACTTTTCGGCTATTGACTTATCTCTGGCCTCCCCAGGTATACATCAAGATTTCTCGTGGGACCCCTATGACGACTCCTTGGGAAGTGATCATTTACCCATTTGTCTTTCTTATACACGCGACATTGTTTCGGACCCTCCTCTTCCAAAATTTAACTATAAGAAAGCAGACTTGGGATCCTTCTCAAAGATCGCCAGTTTAGATATATCTGGGGAGACCATCGATGTTAAGGTCGAAAATCTAACCAATTCCATAATACACGCAGCTGAGGCTGTTATTCCCAAGACTTCTAGAGTTCATGCGAAGCATAGAGCACACTGGTGGACGCCGGATTGTTGACAAGCATTTAGGAAACGCAATAGGAGATACAGGATTTTTGATAGTCAGCCCACTGAGGAAAATTTCATTGCATACAAACAGGCACGGGCTGAGGAAAGGAGAATAATCAGAAGGGCCAAACGTGACTCCTGGCGGACTTTTGTGTCCACGGTGAATCGAACTACTCCACTCAGTAAAGTCTGGTCCACTATAAGAATATTAAATAATAAAGGCCCTTACTTACCAATTACTACCCTGAAGGTCAGTAACACCATTTATGACGATTCCGTGGACGTTGCTAACATCCTCACCAGGAGTTTTTCACATGTAAGCAGCTCAGCCAATTATGACCAGCGTTTCCAACATCATAAACGCACGGCTGAGCTACAGATAATAGACTTTGCCACAGAAGACGTAGACTCACCTTACAACCGAGAGTTTATGCTAGGTGAACTGCTCCTTGCCCTTACATCCTGTAAAGACACCAGCCCTGGACCAGACACCATCACGTACGGTATGATTCAGCATCTTAATCAGGACAACCTGATTAAGATGTTAGCTTTGTACAATGAGCTTTGGGCGTCTCGAACGTACCCAAACTCATGGCACTTTGCGCACTTCTTACGGATACCCAAAGAGGCTGGTCGTCTTGTGAATCCCAATTCATTTCGTCCTATTGTGTTGACCTCTTGTCTCTGTAAGGTCATGGAACGAATGGTTAATAATAGGCTTCTTTTTGTTTTAGAGTCGAAGAATTTGTTAAATGGCCGCAATGTGGCTTCCGTAAATACAGAAGTTTACTAGATCATATAATGAATTTGGAGCATTGTATTGCAGAGGCATTTACCAATAAAGAATTCATGATAGGGGTGTTCTTGGACATACATAAAGCCTATGACATGACGTGGTGACACGGTATACTAATGAAGCTCTATGCTTATGGTTTAACAGGAAACTTGCCTATTTTTATATCAAATTTCATAAGGGACAGGACTTTCTCTGTCAGTTGTCCAGTAACGTAACATCGGATATATTTATCCAGGAAAACGGGGTGCCGCAGGGAAGTGTGCTTATTCCGACTTTATTTAGCATTATGATCAATGATATTCTATCATCAGCTCCCATCCTGAGGAATCTTAAATACTCGCTCTATGCTGACGATTGTGCAATATGGGACTCGTCCCGTAATGCACAATTTTCGGCTGGGCGGATTCAAGCAGCCCTTGACTCCGTCCACCAATGGGCCTTGCAGTGGGGATTTAAGTTTTCCGTCCCTAAGTGTGCCGCTGTTGTTTTCACTAATCGTAACGTTCCCGATTTGTTTGTTTTTGGATAATCAAGCGGTACCTTTTCAAAATTCTGTAAAGTTTCTGGGCCTCTACTTTGATCGCAGATTAAATTTAAAACTTCATGTTAATACCTTGATTGCTCACTGTGATAAACCGTTAAATGTCCTCAAGTACCTTGCGGGTATTACATGGGGTGCCAACAGAATATCTTTATTAATGGTGTATAAATCCCTTATTAGATCAAAGCTAGACTATGGCGCACAGGTGTATGGCTCAGCATCCGATGCCACGTTGAAAAGGTTGGATGTGTTACAGAATAAATGTTTGTGAATGTGTCTTGGAGCCGTTCGGTGTACCCATGTAGCTCGAATGGAAGTGGAGGCGAATGTGCCTCCCATCCGTATTCGCCGTGACCACCTGGCCTTGTCTTACGGAATCAGAACATTTAGGAAGAGTATTATTGGCAATGTGGCCTGTACCCCCATACGTCAATACCACCATCTTATGTGGGGGGTGCGTCGGCCACTTGCCGTGTGCCTCCACTTACTAACCCAGGAGCTTGGTGTGGACCTCAGTGACTGTGACAAGTTGGTGTCAAAAAATATAGCGCCTTGGGAGCCACTCGGCTTTACGGTTGATGTGTCGTGGCTCCCAGCCACCACTTGTTTCGTAACATCATCGTTCGTCACTTGGGGTCCCACCAATTGTACACCGATGGCTCCAAGTCGAGTGAATGTGTGGGTGCTAGTGTATGGTCGACTGGATGTGCCCTCAGGTATCGGTTGCCGACTCATACATTTGTGTTTACCTCCGAACTTTTAGCTATCGACAAAGTCATAGACTACGCTATAAATTCTAGGCATGACTCGTTTGTAATATTCTCAGATTCGAAATCAGCCCTTCAGGCAATTGGTTCTTGTACTACGGACTCTAATGAGATCCAGGACCGCATTATTAATAAATTACATTTGAAATAGTTTAAAATAGTTCATACTTCTGACTGATCTATTTCTAATATTGATGTCCCCTACATTAAACCCAGTTCCTCGCCTGACAGTCACCAGCTTATGAGTGCAAGTGTGCAATATGGAAAGTTATTGGGCACATGCAGTCGATGGTGCTCTGTTGAGCGAGGTACTTCACTTTTCGTACATATGTAAAGGCACTCTATGAGCTTGTGTAAGTTATCTTAATTAGGGCCGACAGATGACGTATATGGAATAGTTCCTGACTCTTCTGGTTCTCTTTCGTATACTGATGTCCCCTATATTAGTTTGTGCCCCGACTGACAGTCAGCAGGTGATGAGTGCAGGTCTGTAATGTAGAAAGGCATTTCATATCTGCAGTCGATGGTGTTCGCTTGGTCGGGGTATTTTTACCATAGTGTAGGTTTAGCTATTGTGTCTGTAGGATTTAGTATAGGCTAGCGATTTGTTGGTTAGGCTATCAGTTTAGGGTTTTAGATTTTTTTTTTTTTAATGTTGGCCAAAATGAGATAAAACAAAAAAAACAAAAAACAAAAAACAAAAATCAAAATAAAATAAAAAATAAAAAAATAAAAAATAAAACTTATTGTATATATACAGTATGTATGTGTGTATGTGTGTATGCCAATGTGTGTGTATCTATGCAACCTGTCATTTAGGGCCCCGCTCTGCCCGAGGTTGTCACTCCTGCAGATTTATTACATTCTTCCTCATGTTTTTCTCTTCAACACTTCTTCAAGAAGTGTGTGTTTTTTCTTGGCTTGACTGATTGTCTTGGTAGTGTTGTTTATCAGAGGTCTAATCTGTGAAATTTGTGCTGCATGCATTTTCCTGAATTAAAGAGTGCTAACTGCTTGAGTCCTTGAGCCAAGTGATTTCGGCTGTTGACCTAGGTTTCATAGTTTTCTTGTGAGATCTTGATCGGGCTTATGAAAAGATTCTGTCAAATATAGTCTGTAAATTTCTACTGGAAATATTTACCTTAAATGATTAAACGAATTTCTATTGGGATTATAAGCATCAGGCCTGTATTCAGTTTGCAGTTACATGAGCTGACTGTGGGTATTGTGACATCCAAGATTGGGAGTTTAGGACCCAGGCCTTTATGTATTTTTGCTGATATCTGTGTCTTTGGATCTGATGAACTGGGTTCATTTCCAAAAGGCGAGCCTGAACACCAGACTTACTGCCTCTCATGTTAGCACCATTATCATAGCCTTTGCCACCTGATATCTTGTAAATTTAAACCCAAAGGGTCCACATAAGTTAGATCTGAACCATGAATTCCCCAAAGATGCAACAGACAGGAAATTTTCAAATTCCTACCTACAACTCAAATTATCAAATGGGGAGGTGATGGAAAGAAAATGGCTGGTGTATTCAGTTAAAAAAAATCTGATATTTTGTTTTTGTTGTAAGCTTTTTCCCAGTGTTAATGCCGCGCTGTCCTCTGATGGGTTTCATGACTGGTCCAGTGCTAGTGTGCGTTTAGTTGAGCATGAAAAGTCCAGTGGTGACTTGCAGGCAAGTGTTCAATGGTTTGAGGCTGAGCAAAGACTAATGCTTCAGTTACTGCCGTCACCAGCACTCACTGAATCACTCACTTGTTCCATGTTCACTATTTATAGATAGACGGAGAGAGACAGAAAGATATAAACAGCTTGATTTATATAGACAGACTGACTGACTGATATATAAATATAGATGAAGGAATAAATTGATAATTTGAGACAGGCAGATAGATATAGATGGAAATATTAGGTAGATAGACAGATAGACTGACTGACAGGTAATATGACAGATAAACACAGATACCACCACGATCTACATAAAGATGACCTTTACCAACACTGTTCTTTAACTAATATGATACTTTTACATTACACTGTGCTGATCTGCAACATTTTTATATGATTATTATCCATAACTCGTTTGACTGCTGCCTCCATGGCAGTCTGTGTTCCATGGGTAATTCCAGGATGGTTGAAGCGATTAGATGAAAATACTGGGATAATTTAATGCAGTTGTTCTCGAATGGGGTAATTTAATACTCTAACAACTAACTCATAACAACAAAACCCAACACTGGTGTTCTGTACACTTGGCCATTTTATATTTATAAAAACGACGCCACCACCATAAACCTTTGCTAATTTCATAGCCTTTTCACTTATATGGTTCCACACACCAGATGACTCTGCTGCTTCAACAGGTGACTTTGATTCATTACAATAACTTTGGGCATGGAAAAAAATCTTGACAGTTAAAATATCTACTTTTTTCCCCCCTTAGCTCTTACTCAAGCAACGCCTACACCACTTCAGGTTCTATATCTACATAAAAGCTGCTTAACATGGTGACGACCACTTCCTCATCTATTGACTGATTATGGAGATACTGAGGGTGTAACAACTTACTAGACCCTGTCTCTCCTACTACCATCATTGCCTTATCACCATCATTGCAGCCATCATCACCGTCATTGTCATTGCAACTGTTGTCATTGTCATCGTAATCATCACTGTTGTAATTATCAACATCCCCGTCGTCAATATAAATTGCGTCTTCATCATCGCCGCCATCCTACATCACTGTAGTAAATGTAATGTGTAGGATTAAGGGTAATGGTATTATGTTTATCTTGACAAGAATTATTATCTTTTCCCAATATAGTTTTATATACATTGGACTCTTTTAGCGGCAGGTGTTGGTCCTGTCAAGGACGAAGGAATATTTTTATGCAC
>JAGKTI010019940.1:0-11479 GCA_018397915.1 Birgus latro | reverse complement strand
GAGGGAGAGAAATTGCCCCTCACTTACATTATCTGGAGAGAGAGAAAGAGGGAGAGAGAGAGAGAGAGAGAGAGAGAGAGAGCAAACCTACTAACATTACGTTTATGTCGGCTGCATAGCGGCCAAAATCACCTGTCAGTTTGGTAAAGAGCCTTGTCACCAATACGAGGACGCAAGTTTTTTTTTTTCATCCTTTATTTTTTCTCCTGGTTTCTTTCATAATCTTTTATTGTGTCTAAGAGAGAGAGAGAGAGAGAGAATTATCGAACTTCCTCTTACGTCAAGTTAGAAAGACTGAGAATAAATGCTTATGTCAGCAGCATAGAGGACAAAACTGCCTATGTCGGTTTGATAAACAGACACGTCGCTGATAAGGGGACGCAAGTTGTGTTTTCCTCTTTTAATTTCTTTTCCATTCTTTTTATAATCTTGGGATGTGACTTGCGGGAGAGAGAGAGAGAAAGAATTATCAATTTACCTCTTACATCAAGTCAGAAAGAGTGAGAAATATGGAATTATCCCTTATATCAAGTTAGTGAGTTAACGTTATGTCAGCAGCATAGGGGCCAAAATTGCCTGCGCTTTTAGTATGGTAAACATTGTCCCTTCACTGATAGGGGGACGTAAGCTGCATTTTTCCTCATTTATTAATTTTCCCTTTCTCTTGTTTTCTTTTATAAACTGCATGCGACTTGGAAATTAATAAAAGAGGCGGATATAAATAACAGGAGAAGGAAAAGAAAGAAAGGAGAAAAGAGGAAACGGAAAAGTGGAAGTGAAATACCCATCCTGATGGGAGACCACGGGAGGGGTGGTGTAACACCCACTCCACGGAGGAGACATGGACAAGGTATCAAAACACTCACCCCAGGGAGGCGCATACGGCGTGCAAAGGCTCTGAGCCAGACGGATCTACGTCCCTCACTACCTTGCACCCCTCTTCCCCTCAACGGAACCAACCAGAGGAACGCAGCCCTGGATGACCACTCTCCAGCCAGGCCAGAACTTGCCAGGTTTGGGGTGGTACTTGTAACTATACAGTCTCACGTAGCACCACGACAGCGGCCACCGTCCACATTGGGGAGAAGTCGGCCACCTTACGCTTCTCAGCTACTACCCCCTGCAGGACCGTGGCAATGGCCACCGTCCTCGCCGGGGAAAGGTCGGCCACCGTACGCCCTTCACCTGCAGCCTCCGCTGGGAACAGCACCGTGATGATGGCCACCGTCCACGTTGGAGAGAGGTCGAACACCATATGCCTCTCAGCTATAACCCCAGAGAAGGGCAGAACTGCGGCGATGGCTACCGTCTGTGCCAGGGAAGGATCGGCCACCATCCATCCTTCGTCTGCCACCTCCACAGGGAGCAAGACCATGGTGATGGCCACCATCCACACCAGGGAAGGGTTGGCCACTGTATGACCTTCACCTGCTGTCCTAGGGGCTAGTGGAACCACGGCGATGGCCACCGTCCATGCCAGGGAGGGATCGACCATTGTACATCCCTCGTCTGCTATCCCTGTGACTTCCCCTACGGAGGAGATCCCTTGCTTGCCTCGTCCCTCCAGAGGCCAAGCGGGACACCCTTCTCTTTCTCCCTACAGAGACAGTTCCCAGGCAGAGTTGCAGCTGGAGGAGATTTGGCAGCGCCCCATGGTGAGTCTGGGGATCTGTGTCCTGCAGCCAATGCCCCGACAACGCCCCTTGCTGACGGACTCCCGAAGGAAGGGACGCCACAGGCAGCCCCAGACAGCGACTCAGCCCGAGCGAGACTGCAGCCCTCAGACACAAGCCGCACATGAGGAGAAGACAGCCACAAGCCACTCCTCGATCCAACCCTAGAAAAAGGGGAACAGGTGATGGCCACAAACCGCACCTAGGAGACAGCCAAAAGCCACTCCCAATAAAACCCCCCAAAACAAGGGGAACAGGTGATGGCCACAAACCGCGCCTCCATCAGGAAGGACCCCCAGGACCGCAGGGCGTGACCTCCCCAGCCCCACTGGGCAGCAGTCCCCCTCCAGGAGCGGGTGCAGACAAGCCTGCCTGCTCACTCTGTTTGGCCCCAGTCCCGAGGGCTGAACTCCCCACTGAGGCCCCACTAGGGAAGGGACTCCCTCTACGCTGCCCAGCAGCCCACTCCGGATGACCTGGTCCCTGGCAGTGGTCTCATGCCTCCTGCAAGAAGGCACACCAGATGAGACCCTTCCCACACCTGGACGACATCTGTGAGCAGTCCAAGTCACCAGCACCCCAAACCAGAGTCCTCCTGTCTTATTTGTGCCTCTGACCTGTATAGTGTACTGTGTTAATATTGTGTTAAGTGTTGTGTTGAATCTAAGGCAATATACGTGTAAGGTTGGTTAACCCGAGTTTTTATGCCCCATTCCTCTCGTTGTATGCACTAGACCAGGTCTAGAAGAGAACCCCAAATCAGTTGCTCATGATCAAAGGGCAAGGAGTTGGAATTCAAACATGTAGCATAACAGGGAGAAAAACAGAGGGGGAGAGGTGACGTTATATAATGGACTGCCAGTATGAGCTTTTACAGTGAAAATTATATCCGTACACAGGACCGGTTTACATAGTACCCATAGTTTTAAACAAATGATTGTATGACCTAGTTACTGTATGAATACATACTGAAATGTGGAATACCGAAGGTGAAATGCAGAATACGTGGAAGAATACCAAAGTGCCCCGTGGACATTATCTGGCCGAGACACCCACCCCAGGAGGAGACACCCAAGGGGCAGAAATAATCAGCGCTGGCTCCATGCAAGACGGGCGCACCTCTGCCTTTCCCGCACGCCCCTCTTATTGCTCAGATAACTCGCCACAGAGTTATCAGACACAGCAGACTATATCCCCACCGGACAAACCCTCACCAGGTTCGGGGTGGGGCTATTTCACTAGCCCCATACAGCCAGCAGGAGTCAGCCACTAGCTGCTCAGCAGCTCATTCCCTCCCTCAAACCATACCGGGTGACAGCCACAAGCCGCTCCTCAATCCAACCCTAGAAAAAAGGGAACAGGTGACGGCCACATGCCGCTCCCAATAAAATCCTAAAAAGAAGGGGAACAGGTGATGGCCACAAGCCACACCTGCACCCCGGTGACAGCCACAAGCCACACTTGGGGTGTAGTCCTCGCGGGGCATGGCTCCCTTGAGCAAGTGACGGCCACAAGCCGCACTCTTCCCACCGGTAGCCAGGGGCACGAGCCCTCAGTGACTGCCTCAAGCTGCACGGGGGAGGAGACGGCCACAAGCCACTCTGCCAATCGTGCCCTAGGGGACTCGGCAATGGCAACAAGCTGCACCGGGGAGGGAATGGCTACGTGCCACCCCTCGCCCCCTACCAATGCCTTCCTCACCTGAGGAATTCCCGGGTCTGCTGGAGTCCACCTGTGGTGGTTCGGGTATCTTTCCTCCTTCTCCTAATAGGGACACCCTCTGGCTAGACCAACAGCTGGAGGAGACCTGGCAAGGCCCTCTGATACCTGGGGTCCTAGCCCTCTGGCTCTCCCCTTGGCAGTCCCAACCCCTGCCGAGCTCTTCCTCATCGAGCTGCCACAGTCCACCCCTGATGGAGGCTCAACAGAGAGATCACAGTCCCCGGACCAGCCGAGACATCCCCAGGCCCCCGGGGTGTGACCTCCCAAGCCCCACCCGACGAGCTCCTGCCCGGCCGAGTGGGCGCAGACAAGCACGCCTGCTCTCCTTATTCAGGCCCAGCCCCTAGGCCCGACCCCGCCCGGGCCCACATTATGCCACCCTCAGACCACTCCCAGATGAGACAACCATGGCCCGGCCCCCTGACGAGGCCCCAGACGAGCACCAGCAGCCCGGCCTCCTGACAAAGATCCCTCTGGACGCCCCGACGACCAGCAGCTTCCTGACATAGGCCATCATTCTGGGCCCTCCATTGCCGCCAGGCCTCACTCTGCAGAAAGCCCCAGCCACACCTACCTGTCACAGAGTCCTCCAGCCCTGTTTTACTTGTGTATGTCATTTTCTTGTCAAGCGTGTATCTGTTGTATTTGACTCAGATTGTAATTTAAGGTAATATACGTGTAAGGTTTGTTGCTCTGAGTTTTTATGCCCTGTTCTCTTTAGTTGCCTTAAGAAACCCAACCTGGTCTAGAAAGAGGACCCCATTCTAGGCTCCGTGTCTAAAAAACGAAAAGTCATACCCTTTCACACGCAGCATAACACTGGTGGCCAGCAGTGGTTCTTGACCCAGTGGGTGGCAACAGGGAGCAAGGGAATCTTAGGCAAAATGGCGACAAAACCGCATGTCCAGATACCTAAATTCGACCCTTAGCAATACGACATCCACACTTACTTGGAAATAGTAAAATCACTGTTGGACAGTGCCTTCCAGACAGACAGACAGAAAATAACAGTAACGCTACCACTTCTGGGCAAAGCAGTAGCCACAACTGCACCTAAGATCGTCCCGGAGCTGACATGGGTGGAATTCACCAAGCTTACGACTCAAGCAGTCACCCCTTCATTAGAGGAAGTCGTAGCATTAGCACAGCTTGACTCCCTCACCTATGACAGAAACCTCGACGACACACTCGTCCAGGCCTGGTGATTCGTCACCACCGCATACCCGGAGTGCAGCAAGGAAACCCGGGACCAACATGTTTTCAACACCCTGGTCACAATTCATGACCCAATGGGAGACCTGGATAAAGATGTTGAGTTTGTACGTAGTAGTCTGGCTGCCTGTACTACCCCACAGCAGATTGGTGCTGTGAGGAAATTCCCCACGCAAAAAGCAGTGCCACCACGCACTTCTCGCCCACCTCCAGTCCAGCCAAGCCCTCCACCAACACCCTCCATCCCCAAGGCCCACCCCTCACTCAAGTGCCCCGACACAAGAGACAACAATTGGATTTCCATTAACCCATGGGAATTCACCGCATGCAGCAACAAATGTCCCCTCCACGACATCAGGGAACAACTCAAAGCTGCTCGACAGAAGTCCACCACCCAGGGGTGCCATAAAGTCTCAGCCCTGGATGACAAGGGTATCGAGGGCGACACCTCCATATACAACCACATTGCCCCCGGGGAAACAGAGCCCAAGGACGACTACGTACTGCAGCAGCAGGATTTTTAGGACTGTCCCCGCACCTTCCCATGGTGGCGGAGGCCACCTCACAGAAATGTCACCCTCCAGTCTATAGCAAGATGAGACTGAATAGGGGTAAAGGCGAGGTTGTTAGTCGATACGGGAGTGGCTAGGTCTTGCCTATATAGTCATTTTTACTCCCATCACCGTTCGACCTTCAGTTCGCTTTTCCCCACCTCAGCTCATCTTGTGGACGCGGGGGATGGCCCCCTGCCCATACATGGGGAGACTCAGACCCAACGTGCAGACACGCACAAAAAGGTCTCTGCACTGCACCCCTTCATCATCTTTTACTCCTCTTGCCGTGCGTATGACGGATACCTGGGGCTGGATCTTCTTCAAGAGCTTCCCCCACGCCCCCATCTTCCCTGCTACCATCTCGTCCACCCTCACCATTCCCCTTCATCATGAGGCCTGGTTGCAATTAAACAGGCCGTCAGGAACCCCCATTCTCTTCTCCCCCACCTTACCCCCCAGAACCCTCTCCTCCAACCTACTCTCCCCCACTTTCCTCCCTTCCCACAGCGACACGGTGCCCATCGCTAACATCTCCACCACACCCCTGACCCTACCCAAAGGGTTAGTTGCGGGAGAAATGGAGGAGGCCGAGCCCTGCACACCTCCTCACGCCCCTGCCTCCCTACCTCCCTTACCCCCCCCACTTTTCTCCCCACCAAGCAGACAGCCTTTGCCACTCCTGGACTTTCAGGACCAACTGATATAGGCCACACTGCTGTCCTAGCCCATGGGATCCACACCAAAGGACCAACAATTCGCCAACCATCCCGGCGAAAGAATCCCCACCAGCAAGCTGAGGAGGACTGGCAGGTCCAGGAAACGTTAGATGCCAGAGTCATCTCGCCATCCACCAGCCCGTGATCCTCCCCCTTCATGCTAGTAAAAAAGAAGGATGGGTCAATGAGATTCTGTGTGGACTATAGACGGCTCAACAACGTTACCACCAAGGACGCCACACCCTTGCCAGAATAAATGACTCCCTGGACTCCTTATATGGAGTATCATGGTTTTCCACCATGGACCTCCAATCAGGTTATTGGCAGGTCCCAGTCCACCCTGACGACAGAGGGAAAACTGCCTTCCATGGGAGGCATTACGAGTTTAATGTTCTGCCCTTCGGACTCTAACACCCCTGCCACCTTCTTGCGTCTCAAGGAATCCGGCCCTAGTGGCCTCACATGGGGGACTTGCCTTGCATACTTGGACAAAGCTATCGTCTTCAGCAGGACCTGGGCCGACCACCTCCATCGCCTCACGTAAGTCTTCCAGCGAATCAGACAAGCTGGGCTGAAACTTAAACCATCTAAGTGCGTCCTGGCGGCACGCTTTGTTGCCTTCCTGGGGCATATCATCTCCCAGGAAGGGATCACCCCCGATCCGACAAACTCCGTGCCATCGCTGACCCCTACCAAAGGACGTATAGGAAGTCTGAGCTTTCCGGGGACTAACTTCCTATTACCGAAGATTTGTAAAAGGCTTCGCCGACATCGCTAGGCCCCTCCACAACCTAACTAAAAAGGGCGAACCTTTCGTATGGACAAAGGAAAGAGTTACCGCATTCAACACCATGAAGACCAAACTTATCAGCGCCCCTATCGTTGCCTTCCCTGATTACGACCTACCATTTCGCCTATACACGGATGTATCGCTAATAGCGATTGGCACCATCCTGGCACAAGTGCAGGAAGGACAGGAGCACATTATCGCTTGTGCCAGCTGAACTCTCAAACAAGCGGAGAGAAACTACGCTGTAACTAAGCGGGAGTGCCTCGGGATAGTCTGGGCCCTGGAGCACTTCCAGGCCTACCTGTCCAGCACTAAGGTCACCATCATCACCGACCATCAATCGCTCCTATGGCTCCGCCAATGCAACACCCAAAACGCACAGCTCAGCAGATGGGGAGAGACATTAGAAGATTTCCACTACGAAATCTCTTACTGTCCTGGAAAACTCCACATGAACGCTGACACTCTATCCCGGCTTCCAGTACAATCTCTCCGCCCAGAGTCAGAGCTGGTGCAACGATGGCAAAATCGTGATCGACCAGATTGGATATCAGCCCATGTTTTTTTCCAAACTCCATCAACAACGCGATCACCTTTTCACACCAACGGGCCACATTGTACTCGACCCCGAAACTGCCCTTGACACCCTGACCCACCTCCACTCTAACAATGGGATACACTTGGGCGCAAAAAAATTACTACAGGTGTTTCAGGACATCTACTGGACCCCAAGCCCCTCCAACTTGGCCCAGTGAGTGGTTCAAGCCTGCCAGGCCTGCACCCTCGGAAAAGACATCACCCACACCCCCGGCCCTGCCAGCAAGATCACGGCTCACAAGCCCTGGCAACTCCTGGCCGTGGACATAGTAGGCCCCTTATCACCAAAAGCCAGCTACCGTTACATAATCACGTTCGTGGACAGCTACTCCAAGATCTTCACTGGCTGTCCAGCCAAGGAACACCACACTGTAACAGTAGCTGAAGCCCTTGTCCACCACGTCTCCCCCTATTTTGGTATCCCGCAGGCACTACATTCTGACAATGAGCCAGAGTTCACTGGAAAAATATGGCAAGAGCTCACTACCATCTTCGGGTACCAAATTTCCCACTCCTCCCCCTACTGGCCCCAAGGAAATGGAATATGTGAGAGGAGCCACCGCACCCTCTTAAACCAGGTGCAAACATGGACAGAAGAAGCCAAAGATGAAGACTGGCCCACCCCCGTAAAAATCATACAGTGGGGACTAATCTCCTGCCCCCGAGACGACAGCATCTCTCCCCACGAACGTGTTTTTGGAGAAGCCCCGCTTCTCCTCCCCCTCAGACATCACCTCAAGCCCCTGACCACGTCCCCAGCGTCCGATCCCCTTCACCACCTAAAAAGCAGGTTACACCACCTACAGAAGCAGCAAGACCTGAAGCCGGACACAACTCCCACCAACTCCTAAAAGCCAGGAGACACAGTTATGGTAGCCCGACTGCCAACCCCACACAAACTGGCCCCTCGCTTCACAGGCCCCTACACGGTTATCCATGTATCCAATCCATACCAAGTCACCATTAATTAACATGATATTCCCCGCACCTACCGCAATAGACATGTCAGGCTCTACAGGACAAGCACACCCCCACCCGCTCTGCCACCTAAATCCCCTGGCTACGCCACCACATCCTCCCCCACAACCCCCACCTCTCCCTCCGACTCCTACTCCCTATACCTCACCCCCTCATCCTCCTCTACCCCGTCTCCCATCCCCTCCTCCTCACCCGCCACCTCATCACCCCTCTCCTTCCCCGCTGCACCTGCCTCCCCTACCTCTGACGCAACAGACATCACTTCACCTGCCCACCTGCGCTATCCATCCTACACCGCATTGCTCAGTTGCTCAGCCCTTAATCTGCCACCCCTCCTCACACCACCGTGTCCTAACCGCCTCACACGCACCGAAAAACTCACATCGCCCCCTCTACACTGCATTTCACCGGCACCGCCTCCACCCACCCCTACCACCGGCTCCATCCACACCACCTCCACCACCAACCATCACACACTGTTTCACATCACGCACCCCTCAACACCCCTCCCCACCCACACCAAACTCACCACCTCCGTAACCCGATCAGGGTAAATTTCATGCCCACCCCAGCGATACACCGCCACCCCCTTCCACTCACCACCCTCAACCCCGACACCACCAAACACCAAACAGGTGGCATACCGCAAGCACCAAGCCATGTGGAAAGCACCGCCACCTGCACTCCCAAGGGACATCTCCAGCTCCTCTGCCTACCACTGGCATAAAATGCCAGCCATCCCATTGGCGGCTAGCATTCAGCCAAGGCTCACCTTCACCACCTCTGGCCATGAAGATCTGCCGCATCATCTAGGCCCCCCCCCCAGGGAAGAAGAAATGCATCCGAGGAACCCTTTTTTTTCCTTTTTTTTATGCAAGGAGGAAGGAACCAAAGGCCAGGGCCCGCATAATGTTCCTTCCAAGAAAAAGTAAAAACGATACAGAAGAGAGCCAAATTCAAGATCCATTCATTTCGAGATGCCTGGACACACTGCGTTTGAAAGATTGGAGATCATAGGAAGTAGGGAATACAGACAGAGGGAGACAGTTCCAGAGTTGACCAGTTGCATAAATGAAGGACTGGGAGTAACGGTTAACTCTTGCATTAGAGAGTTGGACAGAAACGGGATGAGAGTTCGTTGCTAGACGGGTACTACGTGCCCATCACAGAGGTGGAGGGATGCAAGCAGACAGTTCAGAGGAACAGTGACCATTGAAGTAGCAATAGAAGAGAGATAAAGAAGCAACAGTGCAGCGAAGAGACTAAGGTTGAAGGGAATCAGTAAGAGGAGGAGAGTTAATGAGACGAAAAGCCTTTGACTCCACCCTATTGAGAAGAACTGCATGTGGAGAGCCTCCCCACACATGAGAGTTGTACTCCATACACGGGCGAATAAAACCCGTGTACAAGGTCAACATCTGTGCAGGGGTAAAGAAAGTTCGGAATCGGCCCATCACACCCAATCTCTTGGAAGCAGATTTCACAAGAGATGTAATATGTTCTTTCCAAGACAAATCCCGAGAGAATGAAACCCCTAGCATGTTCAAGGAAGATGCAGAACTGAGCTGGACATTATTAAACATTAGTGGGTAATCCTGAGGAAGATTTTGTCGAGTTGATAAGTGTAAGAAATGAGTTTTTGATGCATTAAAAATAACATGAATATTTTTACCCCAATCAGAGATATGAGCCAAGTCAGACATTAGGTGTGCCATAGCCTCATCCCTTGTTTGCTGAAGTAACTGCTGAGATGGACGTTGCGGAAATTGAATGGAAAGGTGAAGGGTGGAATCATCAGCATATGAGTGGATAGGATTAGATGTACAGCTTAGAAGGTCATTGATGAATAAAAGAAAGAGAGTTGGTGATAGGACATAGCCCTGAGGAACACCACTGTTGATAGGTCTAGGAGAAGAACGATGGCCGTCTACAACAGCAGCTATAGAACGACCAGAAAGGAAGCTAGAGATGAAGGCACAGATAGAAGGATAGAAACCGTAAGAGGGCAGTTTGGAAATCAAAGATTTATGCCAGACTCGATCGAAAGCCTTTGAGATGTCAAGTGCAATGGCAAAGCTTTCGCCAAAGTCCCGAAAGGAGGATGACCAGGAGTCTGAAAGGTAGGTGAGAAGATCACCAGTGGAGCGTCCCTGACGGAACCCATACTGACGATCAGAAAGAAGGTTGTGACAGGAAAGATGCTTTAAAATTTTTCTGTTAAGAACCGATTCGAAAACTTTTGATACACAGGATGTTAAAGCAGTTGGACGATAGTTAGAAGGTTGGGAATGGTCACCCTTCTTTGGGACTGGCTGAATGAGAGCAAACTTCCAGCAAGAAGGAAAGGTTCAAGTTGAGAGACAAAGGCGAAAGAGTTTACCTAGGCAGGGTGTAAGCACAGAAGCACAGTTTTTGAGGACAAAAGGAGGGACTCCATCAGGCCCATATGCCTTGTTAATATTGAGGCCAGTGATGGCAGAAAGTACATCAGCTGAAGAAATTTTAATGCCAGTCATGAGGAAGTCTGAGGGGGAAAGTGATGGAGGAACAGCACCGGAATCGTCTAAGGTAGAATTGGAGGAGAAAGTCTGAGCGAAGAGATCTGCTTTATCAGTAGGAGAAATAGCTACAGAGCCATCAGAGTAGAAAAGAGGAGGGAAGGATGATGAGGTAAAGTTATTAGAAAGATTTTTGGCAAGGTGCCAAAAGGAGCGAGAAGAATTCGAGTTGGAGAGTTGGGAACATTTAGCACGGTTGAAATTGTTTTTAGCAGAGCGAAGAATAGACTTAGCACGATTCCGGGCAGAAATATAAAAAAGATATGATTCCGGGGAGGGTTGGCTCTGGTACCTTTTAAAGGCCCTCTCTCTGTTGCGGACAGCATTAGAACAAGCGTGATTAAACCAAGGCTTTCTTGCATTAGTCAAAGGATATGAGAAAGGAATGTATGCTTCCATGCCCGAGAGAATAACCTCCATAATGCGCAGGGCACACTCAGACGGCTCCCGGCCATGGAAGCAATAATCATTCCAAGGAAAATCAAAGAAGTACTGCCTTAGGGCCTCCCAATCTGCAGCTCCAAAGTGCCACAGGCGGCGTTCTTTGAAGGGTCCACAGGCTGTACTGGAGCAATAGGACAGGTTAAGGTAATAAGGTTATGATCGGAGGAGCCCAACAGAGAGAAAAGATTAACAGTGTAAGCAGAAGGATTAGTTGTTAGGAAAAGGTCAAGTATGT
>JAGKTI010019939.1:0-11160 GCA_018397915.1 Birgus latro | reverse complement strand
AGCAAAGATTCCCATAATAGTGAGCCCGGAGGAGATTCTGGACATTCCAAGAAGGGGGGGAGGAGGTACAGATAAGGTCAAAATGGCCAATGTAGCAATGATGATGTTATTACGGTTATAGATTTTATCTCCTATATGGCCAAAGGCTTCTTGGCTAACAACATTTTAAGAGTAAGGCAAGAATTTTGGTCCTCAGATAATTTCCTTACTACATTATATTTAAAAGTCCGTCCTTAGGAGTTGAGGGGGGGAGGATCATCAAAAATTTTGTGGCAAAAGTGGAGAATGACCAGAAAAAGCTTGAGAACCTCTACTCTACAGTGGTTCATGAAATCATCAATTATCCCGTTAACTACGAGGATGAATTCTTAAGTTTTCTTCTTCAAAAAAGTAGTATATTCCAAAGTGTAAATTTAAAATATATTTTCATCACTCACACTCGAAAAAAATCTATCGGGAATTAATTGCTTGCATAGTCGATGCATTGCTATTAAATGTACTCTGCACGAATTCCCCTCAACTGAGAAACCATCTAAATATACCGTACATGCCGCCGGAAATAGATGTAGCTTTTATGGCATACTATATTGCAAATGGAACTCAAAAATTGTTTAATGGTCATATTTATACTGTATTTCATTTTTCCAGCTAAGCCCAGCTGCCATATCCATTTCCTTGTAGCCCGTGCCTCAGCTGCAGTGATGCCTGTGTTGCGTTGGTAGTCATTACTGGCATCTTTACCGTATAATTTATAAACAGGATACAGTACATTTACTTCTTCACTCCTATGACGTATTTACGTTATTCTTGCTACCTTCAGAGGCTTTCATTCCGTAGAAAAGACTTTTCGATCTGGATGCATCAGAGATAGTGATTATTGAATCCCATCATTACCAAAAGTCGACTAAAAACCCCATAACATTTTTTGATGGCTGCAAAAAAGAAACGGTAAATTCATCATCCTACTAAAGGGATTTGGATACAGGACTACTAAAGGGATACAGCACTCTGTTTTTTTTTTTTTTTTGTCTCCTTACAAAAATGCATGTCATACTTTCATCTATTCGCTGAGTATAGTTTGTTAAGGAGATTCACAAACAGTTCTGGAAGCCTCAGATTTGTGTTCTGTGCCTGCTAAGCCCCCAAAATATGTGAAATGCCATATTTTGATACACTCGACCTACAAATTGTTAAGATTCCTCGTTTGTCATGCTTTTCATAGTCCCGTTATAAATGGTTGTGCGCAAAAAAAAAAAAAAAAATCGGAACATGATCGAGGCTGTAAAACATTCTATCTCATTCTTTCACTTTTTTATTTCGTACAAATTGTGTACTGCATGGTTTGTTCATACTTATAATATTATCATGACACTTCTCTGGGTGCACTTGTTCTCCACTATAGTGCCACGATCCTGATAAAAATAAAAAAAAACGTAGGGTTGGGATATCATGCTTTACTACCTCACCTTGTTACCATGGTTTTTCGAGCAGTGCCATCCCTGAATCTTCGTGCATTTTATTTTGTTTCCTTGTTTTACTCATGTTTTTAAAGCATCTGTTTAAGAAAGCTTCAAACGGTTTTGTAAGTTTTTCATCTTACGAGTTTCGTAGTAGTGAAGGGATTGATGATGAAGGTTCTGATTAACCCACTCTAATTCGAATAGTCTTTCGAGCTTAATTAAAATCATAGAGAAAATAACAAGAAGGAGCTCAACATCCACGCCTTGCATCGGTCTATCGCCAAAATTTTGACCTAGCTCTGTGACCATGACCTTTGACTTAATATTTTTAAACTCGAAATTCTTCATAATTTCGTAACCATTAACCCCTCCAAGTAGTTTGGTTCAACTTTGTTGAAAAGTGTTTAAGCTGACCTTGCTCTGTGACCTTCATCATTGACCTATTGTTCTTATGACTGAATATTTTAGTCTTTGGATGACCCTAAAGCATTCCACTAATTTTAATCCGAACTTACTAAAAAAAACCTTTTGAGTAAGAGGTAAAAAGAGCTTGACAAGGTCCTGTAACCTTACATTCTGACCAACTGCTCTCAAAAATGAATCACTTCTCCCTTTGCCCATCTTCAGCCATTCTACTAAGTTTCGCTTAAATCGGATCAGAACGGGAAAAGCTGAAATATTCTCGACCTATCACCTTTGGCCTTTTTCGGGCAGTTTCTGCTGTGCATCCGACCCAGTGGAGAATGACACCCATCCTTTATGGGGGGGAAATGAGTGATCGGTTTTGCCATTTTAAAGGCAGAGGTGGTCTAGGAAGAGGAAAAATAAGGAAAAATAGGGATTTTTGTAGTTTGTGTTTTAGTGTGTCAAAGCTATGTTTTTGCTGTGTTGAGATGTTTTAATTATTGAGAAGCATGAGGAATAAGGCTAGACGATTAAAAGAAATTATATTTGTTAAGGCTTATGTGCGCCTCGGAGCCATCCCTACATTTAGTGTCTGCCAACTTACTGATATATATATATAGCTTTTTTTTTTTTTTTATATAAATCCTAGTAGGAAGGGGAGACCATCATCCAGTCACTTGATGTAGTGCTACCCTTAGGTGACTACGCTGATGGTTTGCTGTAACTAAATACGACACTGAGTGAGTCATGTACCCATATACGAATGCTTGGTGACCTTGTAGGTTAAGGTGCCAAAGAAAGGGGGTGGGGGTTATCCAATAAGGTTTAAATGCTAGGAATGGATGAGGTTTATTTCTCACAGAGGCATAATGATGCTAAGGGACCAACTGCTAGGCACTCTCCTCTTAATTGCCTTGACTGAAATAGCCTAGCTCCTAGACGGGATAATAATGAAATGTTTATTTTTAATTCTTCAAATGTTAATAACTATTGTAACAGCTTCTTATTTCTTTTAGCTTTTAGGCTCATACAAAACAATATCCAGAAGAAAATCATATAAATCTTTCAGTGTCAGGCCAGCGGTGAGAATATAGGCTGAGAGAACACTAATCCCAGCCAGCCACCCTCTCCCTCTTCGCCATTAAGCTTTCAGGGATCAAGGGGCCAATCATACTAAAAATAAAGATAAATAAATAAAACTTTTACGCAGCTTCCCACTGCCTCCCTTTTCCTCTGCCATCCTGCCTCACCGATAATTCTTCTCCTTTTGTCACCCTGTATTCCTTTTTCCCTGCCATCCTGCCTTCCTGTTACCCTGTCACTCTGCCGCCCTGTTACCCTGCCACCCTGCCTTAACCATATTTGTTCTCCTATTGCCACCCTGCCTTACCCATAACTGTTCTCCTTTTGCCACCCTGACTTCCTGTTACCCTGCCACCATGCCTTAACCATAATTGTTCTCCCTCTGCCACCCTGCCTCACCCGAAATTGTTCTCCTTTTACCACTCTGCCTTTCTGTTACCCTGCCCCCTGCCTTAATCATAATTGTTCTCCCTTCGCCCCTCTCCCTCATCCGTAAATGTTCTCCCTTTGACATGCTGCCTCTCCCATAATTGTTCTTCCTTTATCAGTCTACCTTTCTGTTACTCTGACACCCTGCCTCATCCGTAATTGTTCTCCATTTGCTACCCTGATTTCCTGTTTCCCTGCATCCCTGTTACGTTGCCACCCTGCCTTTCCACCTTGTCCCTTTCCTCCAGCCTTCCTGACTTCCACCATGAGTTTCGTCACACACATTCCCAGTGTCTGCCCACCTCTCTCCTCACACCCTCCTCCTGGTTAGTTACTATTTACAAGGTTTCCCCTCACTCGTAAGCACACATGTATAGTCGTTTTCCCGTGATCTGTGGAGGCTTCCTATCGTCATTTTCTCAGGAATGTTACTC
Source organism: Birgus latro (assembly GCA_018397915.1). Classification (NCBI taxonomy): domain Eukaryota; kingdom Metazoa; phylum Arthropoda; class Malacostraca; order Decapoda; family Coenobitidae; genus Birgus; species Birgus latro. Next base: position 7,349 of record JAGKTI010019939.1, on the reverse strand, counting down.
TCTGTCTGTCTGTCTGTCTGTCTGTCTCTCTCTCTCTCTCTCTCTCTCTCTCTCTCTCTCTTTCCATTTCATTAGTGTGGCCAAAAGGCAAAGGTGATAAGAGTCTGAATGAAATTAAAAATGTAAGCGTTCTAAGGCATTATATCCCCCACTTGTTTTCCAATGGGCGCTGATGCTGGCTCTCGCTTCTCGGAACACTGAACCTGATTACCACTTTTTTTTTTGTCCAACAAAGGCAAGTAAAAATGTCCACTGATGATACTGTTTTATCATCCATATCATCTTTTCTTGTTTAAGGGACAATGAATGAAGGAAGGGAAAACAAAGCAAATAACAAAGAAAGTCCATGTGCCTAAAGGCATCGTCCATTCATAAAATACTTATGACAACTGGATTTAAATAAAAGTGGATTAAATGTTTGTTGGAAGCAACTCCCAGGAAGTGGTAAATAAAACCCACACTTGTAGACGAAGAATATATTTACCAAACAGTTTCGGTGGACACTGCCACCATCTTCAGTGGCCAAGATAGAGAGAGGGAATGATATATTGACAATACAAGGGCTCCTTTTTATGCGTGTGTGTGTGTGGAAGTGTGAGTTTTATTTACCGTCTTTGATTATCACGCAAGAGTGTTTCATCCAGCCATCCCAGGAAGTGAATTCCAGACAGTAATAGTTCTCGGGATAAATGAATTTTTATAAGCAGAGGTTCTGCATTGCGGGGGAGAGAGTGTAAGTTCATGGGCGCTCCCAGCTGCCCAAGTATTTCGGGAGAAAACGTAAAGGGGAGGCACAATTGAAGCAAGTTTGTCAGAGCACTTACGGTAAAAATATCGGTAAAATAATGCTAAGGGTGCAACATCTCTACGTACTGACAATGGAGGAAGGTCCTGCATAATGGCAGGATTATTGATTGATCTAATGGCTTTATTTTGAATTTTGTCCAACTGCCTCAATGCAGCCGCTCCACATCCACTCCACAGTGGCGAACAGTATTGGATCTGAGAACGCACATGACTTTTGTATATTGTGGCCAAGTGCTCGTCGGTGAAGAATTCACGAACTCTGTACAGTATCCCAATTTTTTAGAAGTATTTTTAGCAAGGGCCTTAACATAACCTGTCCAGCTTAGGCTGGTGTTTAGTGTGACACCTAGGATATCAATTGTAGTGGATATGGGAATATTAACATTATTTAAAATTATGTGGGAGTCTGAGAGATTCTTTCTGATGGAGAAATTAATGTATTTAATTTTCTGAGCATTAAATGAGACCAGATTTGTTTGTCCCCATTGATTAATTTTAGAAAGGTCCTGGTTCAGAGAAACTGCAGTGTTTATTTGGGAAATTATAATATAAGATTTTGTAAAGGAGGTACTAAATGTGAAAGAACTATGAAGTGTCGAGTCATCAGCATAAGAGTGTATTGGGTTGTGAGTGACAGATAGGAGGTCATTAATATGAGTGAGAAACATGGCTGGGGCCAAAACTGATCCCTGAGGTACGCCAGCATTTAGGGAATGAAACTGGGAATAAATGCCATCGACCATGACCTGTATTTTTCTATTATGAAGGTTAGAAGAAATTCGAGGAACCAGTGATGCAAGGCCATAGTGTGACATCTTAGACATTATGGCCCGGTGCCATACTCTGTTAAATGCTTTTGAAATATCAAATGCTATGGTGTGTGTTTCACGAAGTTGGTCTTTTGCTTTCTTAATTTGATGGGTAAGAAGGCAAAGAATGTCTACAGTTGAACATTCATGTCTAAATCCATACTGACGATCACTGATTAGTTTACTGAATTCTAGGTGCTTGACTATGTGTTTGTTTATTAGTGTCTCAAAAACTTTACCGAGAACGGAAGTTACAGCATTTGGTCTATAGTTTGATGGATCAGAAGTGGCCCCCTTTTTAGGAACAGGATGGATATTTGCTTCTTTCCAAGAGGCTGGAAAACTTGAGGTACAGATGTATAAGCGAAAAAATTTTGCCAGTACAGGAGCCCACACCTGGGATCAACGTTTAAGTACTATTGAAGGATTTTCATCTGGACCAGCAGCTTTGTCTACTGAGAGATTCTGTAGTACAGCTTGTACATATCTTGTGTGAATCTTGAAAGGGGGCATTTGAGGGGAATCAGAATCACGTACAGGAATATTGTGATTTTTTGTATTTAGGGTTGAGTTTGTTGAAAAAATATCAACAAGATGGTTGGCTTTTCCACTTGGATCACTTACTAGATTTCCATTGGGGGACTGTAACGGTGGAATGGAAGAGGTGGTAGTGAAGTTAGGTTTGAATGAATTAAGGGTAGATCAGAATATTTTGTTATCATTTGGGTTGTTTAGTAGTTTGTTAGCTTGTCTATGAAGAAAGTGTGATTTAGAAAGATTGATATTAGTTTGGGCAAGGCTCCTGATATTTCTACAATAGTTAAAGGCTTCTTTAGTTTTGGTCCCTGTATAAGTGTTATAGGCTTCGTTTTTTCCTCTGTTTTAAATTAAGTGGGCAGAAGCTCCATACACGAAAAAAAATAATTGATTTGTAGGAGAAGTAAGTGCCAATGTATCCAGTGAAATGGGCAATGCAACCAGCAATTCAGTAGATATCTTTTCCTTGTCACAACCGCCCACAAAATGCAGGCGATTTATTTTCTCATCTCAGTCCGTCTGTGTTGGATTTACTTTCAACTGAGATGCATAGAAGAAAGAAGCAATAAAGCAAGAATATACCAGAGAGAAAAATTTAGGACTCGGAACCACCGCAAGCCTCATCAGAAACTCCAAGTGCAGATTTATCACCCAGGAAGCAGGTACACATCTGTGCTAAATGAATGTAATGCAGTCAAGCCGACCCTACTAATGCTGCTTTGTAACTTGGGCATACCTATCTGAGGCAAAACTCAACAACTCCAGATGATACCGGGGATAGGAAGACATAACAGACCAACGAAACTCCTAATACCCTTCTCATCCCTGCCCGCCGTACTGGGAAGTGCCCTCAGCATGTGTTTTGCGTGTATTTTTAAGTATCTCACTGCGTATAGATAGAAAGTCCATTCCCTCCAGCTCAGCAGTCCTCCTATGTATACTTATGATGTCACAGATCTGTAGAGGATACCACATGGGCAATAATACTACGCTTCTTACTCAGTACATGCTGAAGTTGTCTTTTTTCAGGACAGGTGTGATAGTATTAGAGGATGTTGCTGTGTGACATATCTGTGCCCTGGTGGAGTGAGATTGTTCCCCGCAACCAACTCTGTTAGCTTCTCTTACCTACCTGTGTGCTCATACCCGTGTCCTCTGTCCTCTCTCTCCACACAATATCCACCTCCTCCCCCACCTCCCTTAGTCGTTTCAGTACCTACAGTAAACTGCTATAATATTTTATCCACAACTCAGCAGTCAACATAATAATGACTTTTTTCTTAATATAAAAGGACCAATACAAGTAAGTCTAAAATAACGGAGGCATTTGCCATTATCCATATGAACCACAAATGAAAAATCATGAAGAGGGTAGGAGTCTACAGTACTCTCACGCTACCACCTCCTGCCTGTACTCACGAATCGGCATCTGTTTACCCTCAAGAGTAGTTGTCGTACACCTGTACCATTTCACTATCACTTCACTTTCTGATAGGAGAACATCAGGGGCAGGTAAGAAGAAATATTCACCTGACTCGAGAAGGTGGATAGCTTTAGGACATCAGGTCCCTCATGGTGGAATTTCAATAGTTTTTCTTTACCTGTCCTTGGACGGATCACCGCTGACCGGTAGGTGCAGCTGTTGATTGTTATCTTGGTTAGAGAATTGTATGTGTTAGAAACCTGGGCTAGGAAACCGATGAGGCTAAGTTTATCTCTAACCCTTGTCACCATATAAAAAGAGCCTCAGCCATAAGCATTTCCTTTTTACCTTAAGCAAAACCTGCTTTGGAACGACTAAGTTATAAAACTGAATAAACGTGAGACCACACAAGCGCCGGCCACCTTTATCATAATCACAGGTCGTTTAGCAGTGACTAGTAGTCATTCAATCTAGGGGGAATGGTACAAGTTTTGCCCATAATTTAGGATGGTGTGAGCACACAGCCGTAGTGCCGGGTTTACGAGTTGCTATATTGCGTTTGGATGAGAAGAGGAAGTGGAGTGGGAGGAGTGAAGTAGGGTTGCACGGGGAACTAAAGGATGGGGGTAAAATGAAAGGAGGGGGAGTGCAGCAGTATAGAGTTGAGGGGGTAATAAAGTAAAAACTAGTAGGCTGATGATGGCAGTGATGATTAGACTATTAACTACCAAGTCACTCTGAAATGGATCAGATCAGTTCTTTGGATGATGTGTTGCTAAATAAATATTCTTGGCAGTACACTAACACAGGACTTGTTTTTTTTTTTTTTCCAAAAGCCTTTCTGAAGTTGAACAAATTCAGTTTTGTGGTTGTTTCCATATTTTAGTGTGATAATGAGCGAATTATCCTGGTAATATATTAGTTAACTAGGGTGAATATTTATTCCATAACGAAAAATAATTTTCAGGCTTCAGAACAGCACCCTAATTTATCAACAACAACAAAGAAGCGTGTAACGTAATTTGTAGGGTAAAATAAAAACATAAAAGACAATTCATAGAAAAGTAAATACAGGAAGTACCGTGCCACAGAGTTAACCTTTGCCCTTAGGAGTAAATTGGTCGTGTGATGGATGCAATTAACTTGACGAGAATCGCAAGTGCCAGCGGCAATGTGGTCGTTTGCCGGTCATTACACACTCACTGGAGTGCTGGGGGAGGGACGCCTTCAAGTGGTGATACTGATATGACAGGCTGGCTTCGCTGCCTGGTTACACAAACATCCCACAACTCCCTCCCTATCCCCCGAAAGGAGGATGGTGGACTGGAGGCGTGAAGGAAAGAAGCCTACAGTCCACCGGGTTCACACTAGATGAACCTACGGCCATTAGTACTACGACTACTACTACACACCGGACAGGCAGAAGGAACAGCTAGGACACAGTGAATGGTGACACCTATTTGTAACTCTCGCAGAACCTTATTTACTGTATACTCTGCCCCTCTCCCCTTCCCATCTTCCTTCACCGTTTTCCACACCCAATTCCCTCTCCAGTCCAGCCGTTTTCTTAACCTTCCACTTCTCTCTTCCTTCCCTTCTTTCCTTCCAGCCTTAATAATACTGTCCTTATCTTTCGTTCTTTTATCTTTACCACTTAGATTCTCATGCTCCCTACCAATCTTATTTTCCCTTTTCTTACCATTGCGTCCTATCGCAACCTTTTCCTCATTTTCACTCCAGCTTTCCATCACAAAATTACAATTATTCCTTTCACGGATGGAGGTCACTGAAAACACAAGAAGAGAGAGGGAAGTGAACTATGAGAATTTTGTAGTACAGTCTGTTCACAGTCACTTAATAAATATGAACCTCACTACTGCATGCCGCTTGGAATGACTGTCGTATACAAAACCGGTAGAACAGCAACAAGTAAGTCTCAAATATAACATTAAGGGTAATACATGCCATACTTATCCTATTTACTCCCAAGTCACTTTTTTTTTGACTTGTTAAGAGAAACTGTGACTTAACTGGTGCTTAAATTTAAGGTGGACAGTAGGGAAAGAAGAAGTATATAGAACTGAAATAAAGAATCAAGTAAACAAGGAACCATGACATATCAATCATCGCCATGACTGCCTGGGGTGAAAGTCAGAGGGTAAAGGAGGCGAGGTGAGGTGAGGTGGTGACCGACACTGCACTGTAATGATCCAAGCGGCATACCATCTTACTATCCCATCGGCCGCCCTGAGAGGGCCAGTAGATGTTATTTCTACCACATTTGCTGAAAGAAGTCAGGAAGTATGCGTAATATAATCATTTGGTAGTAAGACGAGTATCATAAAAGAGATATCAACATATTGATATTGAAATGTATAAGGACATGGTGCAACATAACCCAGGCTCATCAGTGTTGCAACCCTCGCTTGGCTTACTCGTACGTCTGATGCCCGTGTGTCTCCGTGTTGGTGGTGGTGGTAATAATCCTGGTTGAGAGATAAACACTTCAGGCTAATTAGCTCTGATGGCCCTTTAGGATGCCTCTCTCGCCTTGAAATTCGTTACGTCAGGTGGAGGTCCAGGTAATGAGGTAAATGGTATTTGTGGCGAGAATGAGGCCGATAGACTAAGCTTGGGTGTTGTGTAACCGTGCAGACATGGGGATGTACTGAACAGTACACTAGGTAGTGTACTGTCATCTGTGTGTGTGTCCCAGTGGTGTCTGTGGGATTAGAAAACAAGTCCTTACACACCCTGAAGTCAATAACTTTAAAAGGCGTGCAACAGAAAATGTTGTAATAATAAATATAAATACAGCTTGTTTATTTGCCTTTATGGTTTTAAGCTAAGTATCCACGGTTATACTACATAACTCATTATATTTCGCTTGTCTCTTGGTAACCCAGTGAAAGTATTTTTAGAATTCCTTTGACAGTACTGGCAAGCTGTTGGTACAGGATCCAGTGGAATTTTACGCCCTACTTGGCCTGACATACTGTATATCGCAATATCTCTTAACAGAATAGGCGTTGCATAATAGAGCCCCTTGACTCCGGGTGACGTTTTTTTTTTTCTTAATTCTTGCTGTTTCCAAACAATTATTACATTTGGGAAAAAGCTCTTACTGAGTGACTTACTAAGGCTATCTCTTACCTGCCCAGATAAAAAAAGTTATCACACTTATTGAAGTGATTAATTAAGCTGTCTCTGACTGGTTCAGATCGAAAAGTCTATCGTACTTATGGACGTGGCTTACTAAAGCTATCTCTTACCTGCCCAGATAAAAAAGTTATCACACTTATTGAAGTGATTAATTAAGCTGTCTCTGACTGGTTCAGATCGAAAAGTCTATCGTACTTATGGACGTGGCTTACTAAAGCTCTCTCTACCTCCCCCAGCCCTAAAAGTCTATCCTATACTAAATAAAATCGTCCGGAGATGGCGAAAATAGTATGGAAAAGACAAATTCGGAACCAATGGATAGCACGGACGATGGAGATGCATAAACAACTGTGTCATACGTGTAACAAATAAAGACGTAGATATAAGACACAACAGTTAGTTATACCGTAACCTGAACTACAATATTATCTGCACAGGCTATTTCAGTGAACCAGAAGTTGATTATTTTAAAGATGTATGTCAGAGATTTTGGCAACGTTCTTTTTGCAGTTATAAACCAGATAAAACTACAGCCAATATTCCCATGTCTGTTGCCCGTCAGTAGCTTGTGTCAGTGACGGGATCCGATATTTATAAGCCAGTCTGATCTG
>JAGKTI010019938.1:3976-16657 GCA_018397915.1 Birgus latro | reverse complement strand
TGTTTACTCTTGTCCATTTACCTCTACACTTTTCTGTTGCATTTACAATTACACTTTTAACATTTTCTATCATATGGATCAGTGCTTAAACTACTTCATTTTTCTCTACATTATTTCCAACAATACCATCCTCCTCATTTCCTATTTTTACATTTAAGTGTCCATTGATTATATAATCTTCACCTGTTTTTTCTATGTTCCTGATATGTTCTTTAAGATACTGAAACTGTTCCCTAATTTTATCGTTCATCACTCTTCCTTCTGTTTTTCCATATACACTAACTACATTCAGTGCTCTTTTTCTGGTTTCTGTTCTTACTGTCATTTCTTCTTTATCTCCTGTTTCCTCACCAATTTTTACTGTGTTTTACTCTGAATTTATTTTGACCATAATTTCTATTCCCCACCCACTTTATTTTCTCTGTTATTATTATATGCTTTATATCCATCTAACTTCACAACTTCTCCTCTTCTCAAAATTGTTTCTTTATGTACTATAATTTCTGGGTCTATTTTGTTTGTCTCTTCTCTTAAACTTACTTGCTTTTCTTTAATTCCTCTACAGTTTGCATACAAAATTGTAATTATATTTTTACCATCATTCTGATACTTTGTACTGTAATATTTTCTATTTTCATTTGTTTTATGAATAACATTGTTATTTATTTTCTCTTCTCTTTCCCTCTCACCTAGATCCTCCTACTTGCTTTTCTTTAATTCCTCTACAGTTTGCATACAAAATTGTAATTATATATTTACCATCATTCTGATACTTTGTACTGTTATATTTTCTATTTTCATTTATTTTATGAGTAACATTGTAATTTATCTTTCTCTTCTCTTTCCCTCTCACCTAGATTCTCCTTTTCCCTCACATTCTTTCTTCCTGCAAGTTTTTCATTTCTTTCCATATGTCTTCCACTCTCAATATTAACTTTTCTAGCATCATTTTTCTGCTTTCCCCAAAATTTTCTTCCTTCAGTATATCTCTCAGGTTCCTCATTTTTGTTTTACTATTTTCATTTACTGGTACTTTTTTGTTGTCTTCTGTTTCCTCGTGCATATAGTTGCAGTATTTACCCTTTTTAAAATACCCTTTTTCAAAGAATTTGCACCTTTCATTTCTTATATGATAAAACCTACATCCATTCCCTTTCATACATTTCCCTTTCTTATAGTATTTGCATTCAATGTTCCTTTTTTCTATGACTGCCTCATTTATTCTCACTGTATGTTTGTATCTACACCTTTATCCAAACTTACAGTTTCCTCTAGGAAAATACCAACATTCCTTTATTTCCTTGTCCTCGTCTGGATTTCCCTGTCCTTTTTGTTGTTTAATTTTTCCTGTACCATGTTTTTGTTCTTCTGCCATTTCTTTTTTACCATTTTCTTTTCTATCAGTAGCTTCATAATTTTCTTGTTCCTTATGCTTCTCTCTATCAGTTACTGTTGCTTCACAGTTTATTACATTATCCTCACTGGTTTTCACTGCTTGACTGTTTTCAATTCTATTTCATACATTTCTCTTTGTTTTTTTATTTTCATCATCAATTTTTATCTCTTTTTGTTTTTTCCCAATTTTTCTATATTGTATCTGCATTCTGCTCTTTTTCTTTTTCTGGTTTCTTCTTCCATCTTGTCATACTGTTCTTTAAGTTTTCATTGACTCTCTAGATCTAATCTTCTTTTCAAAGCGGTGTTTTCTTCATTAACTACAAATAGGATTTCTCTTAGTTTTTCTTCATTCATTTTTGCTTCTTCTTTTTCAGCGCTTTCATACATGACCCTTTCTTCCAAATTTTTAATTACTTTCCTCAGATTTTTACATTCTTTTTCGCTTTCATCATGTGCCATTCCCTTTCTATGTATATGTATATATGCCTCCACTGTGTGCCCCCACTGTATCCTAGAACTACAGACGTCACCAGGCGTTCCCAGGCTCAAACACCAACCAATGCCATATGTCCCGGCAGTTGAGGGCTAACTTCTAGACAGGCAGCAGCTTATCTCTGTGCTCCACAATTAAAAGCCGTAAATAGCTACTCCAGAACTTTCCTTCCACCATCAAGAGAGGGGTGTTACATTTTGGTAGCATAGATGTTTGAACCGTCGTTTCTGACCGCCTTTTACAGTCTTTTAGTGCCACCAGCAGCTACTGAATCCCCCGCCTCTAACGGCCTCGCCTTCTCACTATCTCTCGTGGCGTAATACCGGCTGATACCGGCTCTGCATCTACAGGTGTCCAATTTCCCTCACCAGTGCCGTTCTCTACATCGACCACAACCCCGCACAGGCTGCGACTGTCGCCGCCGCCGCCCTCCGCACCTGTCTTCCCTGTTCTGACACCTGTTCTGACACCTGTTCATCTCCCGGTGACCCTCTCCAACATCTGCCATTCATCATCTGCATATGGCACATCAGTGCCCTCTCCAGCTGCCACATCTGCCACCCACCAGCTTTGCACCTGCCTGTGGAGGCAATTGTCCACCCCTCAGTGCCTCCCATCTGGTTCGGATTAAAAACCCGTCCCACCAATCAACCCTCCTATTCACATATCGACTCAAGACCAGTGAGAAACTCCACCTCTTCCAAGACTCATCCTACATACCTACTACAAGACGTATTCACAACCAGTCTCATATACCACGCCCCCTTGCCTCTGCCACCACCACCACATGCCCTCCCAGTTCTCCCGCAAGCTGATCAATGCTCTCGCCTCTCCTCTCCACTTCATTCACAACTCAGCTGTGTTACTATAATAGTATACCTTCATCCACCCATTATTGACTTTCTATAGAGATTATCCTCCGATTTTCTCTACAGATTGTGTGTTGTTGTCATAATTCATCTCCACCCCTCTCTTCATACTCACCTTCACCGCCTGTCTTTATTACTCATCTCCCATCTCACCTACTATTTATTGCAGCTAGCATTCAGTCATCTCCATACATTTCCATTTCCATTCTCATGATACATTTTCTCATCTTCATACTGTAAATATATATATATATATATATCATTCCTAATCTCTCATCTTACATTACATCGCCAGACTACATGTCATACTTTGAATATACGGAACTTACTCCAACACCTCTCAGCCAAGAATCAACGAATGATCACACCCCACCAACCGAGGACAATTCACTGACTCATCCCTGTAGCGGGCGCACATACCCACGCCCTGCTTTACCACCCGCCACTTCACCTCACAACACACTTCCCATCCAGATGCTATCCATCTAGATACCTCATCCTCTACCCCTGTTACTACACTGCCTGATTCTCTCCTTACTCCTACCACTCTCGTTAACTCTCCTGCCCCACTTCATCTCTTGTCCCCCTTACACTTATCTACCATTACCTTCTTTCTCTCTCATTTCCCTCCTTCAATCACTTCCACGCTTCCAGCCGTGAACCAAACAACCTCTATTCCCCAGTCCATCTATGTTGATGATGTCAATCATCCCAAATTTACTGGCGAGGACTCCACTTGGTCTGTTTGTGATTTTCTGAGAGAGGTCGAAAGTGACGCTTACACCAAGGCAAATCGGATATAGGATCCGTGATCTGTGCTGGACATTTTGATGGAATAACAACCTTTGATGATTTCCATAAAGAACTCATAACACTTTGTTGCCAACATTCCAATGCCGCATCTCTCATTGGGTTCACTAATCTCCTCACCTTGATGGATGAGGATTTGCAAGTCCCCCCCAACATGCCAAACTATGCAAAGCAGCCGCTGCCATGAAATCCACTAGTAGTGAGATCCGCCAATCACTTATAGGCACGAAATGGGTACAGGACATAGATGGAGCTCCTATGGTTTCACTCAACAACCTTGAAGATTTATTTGGTTACATGACATTCCTCCATTGGCTTATTCCTGAACAGAGAGAAATAGCCCTTGCGATCGGTTTCAGTCCAGGAGATAAAATTGTTCAGATCACTAAAACCATCCATGAAAGAACAGGTTCAAACCACACGCATCAGGACACAGACCACCCATTGGTCTCTCATGGCCGTCACACTACCACTCCCCAAGACCAATACCGTTCCCGTTCAACCACACGAGGCAGACCTGCCACACATCGATCTCCAACTGCCAGTCGTGATCCATCTAGGATCCGACAGAGCAGACAGTCCTCGATCCTCTGCTGGCACTGTGGTAAACCCGGACATCGAGCAAACAGTTGTGACCAGAAACACACATGGCCTTACTCCCAAACTAGACGGCATACGCCTTCCCGTTCGCATCGCCCTACATGCAAATATCACACGACTAGTACGACACACACTGCAGACGAGTGTCGTTACCTAAATCAACACCAGTCGGGGGAAGCGCCGAGCCTGTATTGGACCAATATGACGTAGCAACAGAACACCAACTCCCCATCCGCCATGTAGGACCTATAACTTCCTCAGGTCTAGTCATTCTAGGGCGGAGTAATGACATTCCAACGTCGGTCTTCATGGACACAGGATCTATAGTAAACTTGATTTCTGATACCTTCTTAAACATCATTCAACGCCAACTTGAGCCACTTGACATTCGCCTATGTGGTGTAGAAGGCTCCGAGTTTAAAATCAAGGGAAGAGTCAACTTAGAAGTACAATTAGACAGCGCCTTGCTCCCTTTCCAAATTGAGTTTCATGTTACTAACGAACTGAAATATCCAGCAGATGCCCTTATTGGCTTACCCACCATGGCACAACACTCCATTGCATTTTTCCCTGCCTTTAGTAGAAGACATTTCTGGGGTCCCAGTCTACAGTATGGAATGTCCCCATCCTGTACTGCCAGTAACTTCAGTCATTCAGTCTCCCCTGACTCTCGCACTCCCTAAGAGTACAGAACAAGTAAAGCCATCATCATCATCATCACCTGAGAATACGGAGATCATTCCCTCGCTGACTGAGAGCAAGGAAACACCTGATGATACATCCTCTCAGTAATTAGAAAAGGCTCTTCCACCCTCCTCTAACGGCAGCACTACAGCCGACTCAGACATGTCTCAGTTACCTACCTCACAGAGTCTGACTGATGTTCTCCAGCACGCAGAGACAAGGCGTGCATTAACGAATACATGCACAATTTTGTTACCGCATGAGTTCACCAAAGTCTCTGTTCGTGTTGTAGGAGCGAAAGAAGGAGTGGATGTAATAACACTACCTGAGACGTGTTGTATGAATGGCTTAACTTATGAGTCAGCCTGGTGCACGATCTTAGAGGACAGCCTATGTTATCTATACTTGCTCAGTGTCACGAATGGTCCACTAAAACTTAAAAATGTTGTAAAGATCAGAGACTTTCTAGTATACCCAGCGGCCGTAATGGTGTGCCAGGAATCCTCTCTCGTTCCTGATGATGATAGTCAACCAACAGGTATATGTGCCATTAACTCTACGGGATCTGCTCCAACTCGTTCACGTGACCTGCTCTCAAATCTGACTTGCAAAGATTTTCCACAGCATAAATCTCAACTGCCCGACCTTTTGCACGCTTACAGAAATGTGGTAGCCTTACCCGGAGAACAAATGGGCGAGAAAGACTTAGTCAAACATCACGTAGACCATGTGCCAGGAACTCAGCCGATATACATATCAGCATATCGGTTACCTCACAGCTTGAGAAAACAGACAAATCAGACGGTACAGAAAATGTTAGTTCAGTCCATGGAATAGCCCTCTTTTCTTATTCCCGAAGAAGGATGGCAATTTAAGACCAGTACTGGACTACCATAAAGTAAACTCCGTAACCGTTCCAGACCGTTTCCCGTCACCTGTCCTCATAGATTTGCTAGAATCACTAGGTGAAAATAACGTAGTCTTTTCATCCCTAGACCTCCTCATTGGTTACTGGCAGATCGAAATGGAATAATCCTCTCGCCCAATTACAGCCTTCAGCACCACTTCCGGACATTTTCAGTTTAACCCACTGAGTCCCACCGACATACGATGAACGTCGCTACAGTCTTCCACGGACAGACCCAATGACGTGCATCGTATGTCATGCAGTTGCAAGGCCCATTGTGTGCAAATTTGTGAACATTCGCGGGTGATTTTTGGTAGGCATATGTAGGAGACCTTCCTCTACCTGCTGTCAAGCGGGGATACTGACTGGACCCACCTAACCCCCCATTCCCCACCTTCTCCCCCACACTGGGCAATTCACCTGTTAGCAGTAACCTAGCCAGTAAAGGTATGTTGCCCCACCATCTCTCCAATGACGAAATTCACGGTGAAAGTTATTCCTGAGGTGGAGGAGAAAGAAACAAAGAAGCTAGAGGTAGAAACAAACAGAAGTGATGATGTGGTAATGTCGTAAAGGAAGGTGCCATATACTGGGGATTTGGATGAGTGAACATTGCATATAAATGCCTATATTACTGTGTGAAAAGCAATATAAACTTGTACTACACATAAATTCGTACCAAATAAATGAAATAAACACGTAATTTAAAGTGGCTTGAATTAGTCAACCCATCCATAGTTCGTTTTCTTTAGCCAGGTACCCTGAAAAAGTAGGAAAACATAAGGTTGAGTGACACCTGTATCAACATTTTTTTTACCTCGGGATCGCGATTTCTCTATGAATTTTCGATGTTTCTCACCAAAAGAGAAGGTTTCAGCCAAAAAACAAAAAGTCGAAAATCGGTCGTGATCTGGGGGTAGGCTTTGTAAAAAAACGGACGGGACTGGATGGGTTAAACAAGTATTCATGCGCATCCGCTAAGCAGGATTGAAACTTAAGCCTTCTAGGTGTGTTCTTGCTGCACGATCTGTGGCCTTCCTGGGCCACATCATCTCAGGAGATGGCATCTTCCCCAACCCCGACAAAGTGTGCACAATCGCAGACCTACCCCTGCCACAAGATGTACACCAAGTACGCACCTTCTTGGGACTCACGTCATTCTACAGGCACTTCGTGGAATGGTTTGCTCACATTGCCAAACCCTTGTACGACATGACCAAAAAGGGCAAACATTTCATTTGGAACGCCGTGTGGATTTCTGCTTTCAACACCCTTAAAAACAAATTAATCTCCTCTCAAATTGTCACCTTCCTGGATTACAACCTACCTTTCCGGTTGTACACAGACGAATCAGTGATAGCCATTGGTGCTGTACTCACACAGGTACAAGAGGGGCAAGAGCATTTTATCGCCTGTGCCAGCCACACCCTTAACCAAGTGGAAAGGAACTACACCATCACGAAAAGGGAGTGCCACGGCATCATATTGACCCTCGAACATTTCCGGGCCTACCTCTCGGGCACCCATCTCACTATCATCACGGACCCCAATCCCTTCAGTGGCTACGTCAGTGTATGACACACAACGCCCAACTAATTCGATGGCATGGAACCCTGGAGGAATTTAATTATGAAATAACATACCGCCCAGGCAGATTGCACACCAACGCCAATGCCCTGTCTCGCCTTCTCATAAAATCCATCCTCACCAAGCCCGACCTGCCCCAGCAGTGGCAAACAAAGGATCGCCCCCATGGATACCACCCCACATATTTACCAATTTACATCGATAGGGAGACCAGTTGCTCATACAGTCCGGCCACATAGTATTTGACCCCGACACCGCCCTCGAAACCATGCCCACCTACACTCCAACAGTGGCATCCACCTGGGCATCAAAAAGCTCACTCAAGTATTCTCCGATATCTACTGGACACCGAACCCCACCACCATGGCTCTCCTCTCCTTTAACTGATCCACCTGGTGGACTAGCCTACATCTTTTCTATCCTTAATGACCTAGAGCAGCTTGTACAGCACCATACCCGAATCCCTGACTGCCATGGACAAGGTTCCAACATATTTGACCTTTTCCTAACAACTAATCCTTCTGCTTACAGTGTCAATCTTTTCTCTCCGTTGGGTTCCTCCGATCATAACCTTATTACCTTACCCAGTCCTATCTCTCCGGTACAGCCTGTGGGCCCTCCAAAGAAACGCCGCCTGTGGCACTTTGGAGCTGCAGATTGGGAGGCCCTCAGGCAGTACTTTTTGGATTTTCCTTGGAATGAATATTGCTTCCATGGCCGGGAGCCATCTGAGTGTGCCTTGCGCATTACGGAGGTTATTCTCTCAGGCATGAAAGCATCCATTAATTTCTCATATCCTCTGACTAATGCAAGAAAGCCTTGGTTTAATCACGCTTGTTCTAATGCTGTCCACAACAAGGAGAGGGCCTATAAGAGGTACTGGAGCCAACCCAACCCACCCCTGAATCACATCTTTTATATATTTCTGCCCAGAATCATGCTAAGTCTGTTCTTTGCTCTGCTAAAAATAATTTCATCTGTGCAAAATGTTCTCAACTCTCTAACCCGAATTCTTCTCGCTCCTTCTGGCACCTTGCCAAAAACCTTTCTAACAACTTTACCTCATCATCCTTCCCTCCTCTTTTCTACTCTGATGGCTCTGTAGCTATTTCTTCTACTGATAAAGCAGATTTCTTCGCTCAGACTTTCTCCTCCAATTCCACCTTAGACGATTCTGGTGCTATTCCTCCATCACTTCCCCTCTCTGACTTCCTCTTGACTGACATTCAAATCTCTTCAGCTGATGTATTTTCTGCCATCACTGGCCTCAATACTAACAAGGCATATGGGCCTGATGGAGTCCCTCCTGTTGTCCTCATAAACTGTGTTTCGGTGCTTACACCCTGCCTAGGTAAACTCTTTAACCTTTGTCTATCAACTTGTACCTTTCCTTCTTGCTGGAAGTATGCTCTTATTCAGCCAGTCCCAAAGAAGGGTGGCCATTCCCAACCCTCTAACTATCGTCCAATTACTTTAATATCCTGTGTCTCAAAAGTCTTTGAGTCAATTCTTAACAGAAAAATTTTAAAGCATCTTTCCTGTCACAACCTTCTTTCTGATCGTCAGTATGGGTTCCGTCAGGGACGCTCCACTGGCGATCTTCTCACCTACCTTTCAGACTCCTGGTCATCCTCCTTTCGGGACTTTGGCGAAAGCTTTGCCATTGCACTTGACATCTCAAAGGCTTTCGATCGAGTCTGGCATAAATCTTTAATTTCCAAACTGCCCTCCTACGGTTTCTATTCTTCTATCTGTGCCTTGATCTCTAGCTTCCTTTCTTGTCGTTCTATAGCCGCTGTTGTAGACGGCCATCGTTCTTCTCCTAGACCTATCAACAGTGGTATTCCTCAGGGCTCTGTCCTATCACCAACTCTTCCTTTTGTTCATCAATGACCTTCTAAGCTGTACATATAACCCTATCCACTCATATGCTGATGATTCCACCCTTCTCCTTTCCATTCGGTTTCCGCAATGTCCATCTCAGCATTTAATTCAACAAAAAAGGGATGAGGCTATGGCACACCAAATGTCTGACTTGGCTCGTATCTCTGATTGGGGTAAAAATAATCTTGTTATTTTTAATGCATCAAAAACTCAGTTCTTACACTTATGAACCCAACAAAAACTTCCTCAGTATTACCCACTAATGTTTAATAATGTCCAGTTCAGTCCTGCATCATCCTTGAACATGCTTGGGGTTTCATTCTCTCGGGATTTGTCTTGGAAAGAACATATTACATCTCTTGTGAAATCTGCTTCCAAGAGATTAGGTGTGCTAAGCCGATTCTGAACTTTCTTTACCCCTACACAGTTGGTGACCTTGTACACGGGTTTTATTCGCCCATGTATGGAGTAGAACTCTCATGTGTGGGGAGGCTCCCCACATGCAGCTCTTCTCAATAGGGTGGAGTCAAAGGTTTTTCGTCTCATTAACTCTCCTCCTGTTACTGATTCCCTTCAACCTTTGTCTCTTCGCCGCACTGTTGCATCTTTATCTCTCTTCTATTGCTACTTCAATGGTCACTGTTCCTCTGAACTGTCTGCTTGCATCCCTCCACCTCTACGACAGGCACGTAGTACCCGTCTAGCAACAAACTCTCATCCCTTTTCAGTCCATCTCTCTAATGCAAAAGTTAACCGTTACTCCCAGTCCTTCATTTAAGCAACTGCTCAACTCTGGTACTGTCTTTCTCTGTCTGTATTTCCTACTTCATATGATCTCCAGTCTTTCAAACACAGTGTGTCCAGGCATCTCGAATTGAACGGATCTTGAATATGGCTCTCTTTTGTATTGTTTTTGCTTTTTCTTGGAAGGAACAGTGTGCAAGCCTGTGGCCTTTGGTTCATTCTTCCTTGCATTAAAAAGAAAAGTTACACAAGCCTGTCGGGCGTGCAACCTGGCAAAAGATAACACCCACATCGCTGCCACATCAGGGAGAATCACAGCCCACAAGCCTTGGCAACTATTATCAGTCGACACTTTTGGGCCCCTACCACCCAAATCCGGGTACAAACACATCATCATATTCGTCGATGGGTATTCTAAGTTCATGACCGCCTGCCCCACCAGAGAGCACAATGCTGTCAGTATAGCCGACACCCTCACCCATCACATCTTCCCTTACTTCAGCATTCCACAGGCCATTCACTCTGACAGTGTCCCTGAATCTGCAGCCACATATGGGAAGATCTGTCTACCATCTTCAGCTACAAGATACCCCACTCATCCCCCTACTGGCCACAAGGAAAGAGGGTGTGTTAGAGAAGCCACCGTACCCTCGTGAACCAAATATGGGCGATAATACAAGAAACAAAAGACCAGGACTAGCCCGCCCATGTGAAAATCGTCCAGTGGGGAATAAACACCTGCTCCCAGGAAGACAGCATCTCCCCACACGATAGGGTTTTCAATGAAACTCCACTCTCGCCACTATGATATCATCTCCAACCCCCCTCCACTCGCCTGGCATCCGATCCCCTCCTCCACCTCAAGAGACGACTACATCACCTCCAACAACACCAAGACCTACAACCAGACATTACCCTTATCAAACCCTACAAACCAGGAGACCTGGTAGCTCGATCGGTAGAGAAGTTGGCTTGCGGTCCCGTGGGACCCAGGTTCGAATCCTCGTTGGTGCAGGGAACAGTTTAAGGATTTGAATTTCATTAAATCAGTCTTTACTGATCTACCAGAAGACCCGCCGACATGTCGTAAAAATGACCCCGCTAATACCAATACACCAGTCCTGTATGAGACAGCCCTAGCATGTATTCAATATGGACGGTGGGTGTTAAGCGCCGAAGTGGTGACATTTCGATTGTAGGAGGACGACTGGGCCTTGATAGCAGGCTGTGAAGCCTATGCCCAGAGTCGGACACAAAAAAAAAAATAGTCGCCCAGCTCCTCACCCCAAACGAGATCTCCCCCAACTTCACAAGGCCCTACAGTATCACCAACATCCCCAACCCATACCAAGTCACAATAAATTACCACGACACACACTGCGCCTACAGAAAGCAACACGTGCGGCCGTACAGAGCAATGTCTTCCCCACCCACCCCAACCCTCACCACACACTCCACCACATCCCAAGCGACGAATCACCACTCGCGACCCGATTCCTTTCAATACTTCTCATCCTTCCCCACCCCCTCATCCCCCTTGACCTCCTCCTCTCCACCCCCTAGCATCTCACTTTCACCCTCGCCCACGCACACCTCACCACCAGATGCGCCTCTCACCTCACATACACACACACCACACACCCCCACCCCCTCCCCACCACACTCACCCTCTACTCACACCTCACCCACAGCCCACCTCTCAGACAAAACCACCACCTCACTGCCACGTTCAACCTACCACCAGAAACTCTGCCTCCCCCGCTCCCACACCGCATTCCTGCTCACCACCCATCCCGGTCGTAACCACAACCACAACCCATTCCGGCAGCCTCTCACGCCCACCTGCACGATACACATCCACACCCACACCCATCACCTCACCCAACACAAGCAAACTACCCACACCAACACCCAACACAAACCCCATCACCCTACCTATATACAATGTCCGGTGGAAGATTTGACCCCGCCAAGTGTCCAGAGAAAAGATGCCCATGCCCCAATACCCCAGTATAAAAGATGACCAGCACCACCGCTAGCAAGCATTCAGCCAGGAACCACCACTCTATCCACCATGCGAATCCAGCAAGTGACCTGGCTCCCACCTCATGGTTGGCAGTGCCAAGTATGGGGCACACAACACCTCTGACACCTCCACAACACACACCACACTTCCATGTTCCGCATGGCATACACTCCCCACCAAACACTCAACCACACAACACTGGACTGCTTTTCTCCACCACCTCACACCCACACAACAAACTGCCCTCACAGCCGCTTCCAGCCACTAGGACGTGACTTTTCCCCCGATGAAAGTGGTGAAATACGAGCAGAGGCAGGGAATATCAGTAAGGCGGACCACGCAAGCCCCACCACCCGAGCAGAGACAGAAAACGTTAGTGAGGCAGACGACACCAGCCCCCCACCCGAGGAGGAACGAATGGGGTAATAGGTAAGGCACGGAACGTTTCCGGGCAAGACTGGCCTATCTGTACAATAACCATATGTTGCTCTCGCTCCCAACCAACGCCGCACCAGGTACGCAGTGGAAATCACCTAGGCTCCGGCCGGAGCACCCTCCAGCCACTCCACTGGTGTATATTTGTCCGGGGGATGGGCTCTGCCCCCCCCACGCCAGCGTCCTCTGTCGCCATGCAGAGGACGCACCCTTGTTTACTTACTGGCACCCTCTGACGGGCTCT
>JAGKTI010019937.1:0-16657 GCA_018397915.1 Birgus latro | reverse complement strand
GTGTGTGTGTGTGTGTGTGTGTGTGTGTGTGTGTGTGTTTCCACAAATGCCCCATAGACCATCCTCCAAGAAACTAGACTGTAGTATTTTAAACGATGCTGCAGCTTGTAACACCCGCAGCACTATTACAGACAAGCTCTCTCAGTGCCCACCATTTGATCCAAACAACAATGCAACAAACATACTGTAGATGCAGAGTGACTGGACATTAAGACGCTGCTCCGAAGCACTGCAGAAGAAACACTACGTTTCTCCATTCGTCGCCGTAAAGACTGGTTTGATGAAAATACTGAGGACATACATGACCTACCAATGAAGAATAAAGCACATAACAACTGGTTGGCTCACCCTAGCTCCTTAACCCTAGAAACTGAATTCCAGAATCTCAGAAGTGAAACCTAGAGCATACTCCGTAACATGGAGAACAAACGGTGGACTGAGCAAGCAAAAGAGCTGGGAAGACGGGCTGATATTAATGACCAACATGGGTTCTACAAGTCCATAAAAGCCATCTATGGAACAACTAAACACAACAAAAACCCTGATCGATCAGCTGAGGGAGAGCTCCTGAAAGACAAGCAAGCAATCCTGGAAAGATGGACACAACATTTCAACATCTTACTAAATCGAGGAAGCCCGGTGGAGCACAATATCCTTCCTAACATCTCAAAGGTTTCTCAGGCGACAGAGCTCAATGTCCCACCTACACTTGCACAAACTGTTCAAGCCAATCGACCTCTAAAAAATAACAAAAGCCCTGGCCCTGATGGCATACCGTCTGAACTAATTAACGAGGGTGGCCAGTTACTCCACCAGCGCCTCCATGATCTCATACTGACTATCTGGAACCAAGAACGTATTCCATCTGAATGGCTTACTTCTGATACTGAAACTGGAAGAAAAGGGACCACTAAGATCATTGCAATAGTAGAAGTATTTCCCTTCTCGTGAATGCTAACAAAGTACTAGCCAAGATAATATTACCCAAACTGACAAAACATCTGACTGAGTCAACACTTTCTGAAACACAATGTGGATTTCAGAAGGAACGAAGCACCTGTGATATGATTTTTGTTACCCGACAGATACGAGAGTAATGCCACTAGCAATACCGTGACTTATACAGTATATTGCATTTGCATTTGACACTGTCAACAGACAGCTATTGTGGAGTGTTCTTTCAAAATTTCGAGTTTCAAATAAATTTTTAACAATCTTGAAGAGCCTGCATGACAACTTGAATATTCATGTGTCCATAGGTGGGGCAAATCCGTACCCTTTAAACTTGGATACTGACTTAAAACAAGGATGTGTCCTGGCTCCAGTCATCTTCAATATCTATCTCACTACAGTCACCCTTTTAAGTCACCAAAAACTGTACCCTGATGATGGAATAAAATTCCAGTTTCGTCTAGACGGTAATTTATTTAATCTCAGACGTCTTCAAGCACAATCAATGACTGAAATGGCTCATTTCTTAGAACAACAATACGCTGATGACTGTGCTGTCCTTGCATATACCCTAGAAGCCCTTCAACAGTCTCACCATTATTTCCAACATATACCATGCAATGGGGCTCCGGATAACTGTCACTAAAACAGAAATAATATGTCAAAGAAACAACCCAGTAGAGCCGTTTGCATGTCAGGAAAATGGCGAAAATGTAAACGAGTGGAGAATTTCACCTGCCTTGGGAGAATGCCGCAGACCAACCTAACATTAAAGCAGAAGTCCTTGCACGAATCAACCCACGCCCTCAGCCTCTTTCGGACGTCTCAATTCCAGAGTCCTTGAAAACACCAACTTGAGAACCGGGACGGAGGTATCAGTATATTCGGCTGTTTGGCTCCCCACCCTCTTATGCGGTACTGAATCCTGGACTACCTACAAGCGTCACAAAACAGCATGAGTCGTTTCACATCCGATGTTTAACAGCACATCGTAGGACTCACATGGGAAGATAAAGTCCCTCACTCACAAATTCTCCAGTGGGTGATGTCAACCAGCATAGAAACCATGCTAGCCAAAAGGCAACTGAGATGGGTCAGACACGTGTTCCGCATGCCTGAGCACTGGCTTCCCTGCCAGGTTCTGTATGACCAACTCCCTGCAGTACGCTGCAACCTACGGGGACAGAAGCAGAGATATAAAGATCATATAAGAACAGCTCTGAAGAAATGCAACATCACACCAAAAGATTTTGACACCAATGTCTTGGACAGAAAACAGTGGCGAGTCCTCTGCAGTGAAGGAACCAGTCATCTAGAAGAAGCTCGGACCCTAGCCAGAGAAGAGTGTAGACAGTGGAGGGACAACCAAGACAGTTCTTCCAGCAAACCTCGGCTTGGCATGCGGACTGTATGGCAAAGTTTGCGGATCCAGGCTGGTCTGCATAGCCACTGACGTTGGCACCAATGATATTTTATCTCTTCCATTTATCAAAATCAATCATTTATACTGCGTGGATAAATCTGGTAATACTTGACAGCCGAGTCACGGAGGTAGTCAACTAGCCGTAGTTTGTCACAGTGTACAAGTACGTGGTGTGGGCTCATCTCCAGAGCTTGATGTGGAACTATCCTTTTGCAACGAAATTCTGAGTACGCCAGATTCGTCATCAAAATCTAATGCATATAAAATTATGAAAACCAGAATTTTATGACAATAATTACAAGACATAATGCAAAACAAACATATAAAGGTATGTAGTAATTTCATATCTCTTTATGAGTTTTTGTATCACTTTAACCTAGAGTTTTTGGCGGTAGCTCGATCGGTAGAGAGTTGGCTTGCAGTCCCGAGGGACCCAGGTTCGAATCCTCGCTGGGGCAGGGAATAGTTTAAGGATTTGAATTTCATTAAATCAGGCTTTACTGATCTACCAGGAGACCCGCCGACATGTCGTAAAAATAACCCCGCTAATACCAATACACCAGTCCTGTATGAGACAGCCCTAGCATGTATTCAATATGGACGGTGGGTGTTAAGCGCCGAAGTGGTGACATGTAGTATGTAGGAGGACGGCTGGGCCTTGATAGCAGGCTGCAAAGCCTATGCCCAGAGTCGGACACATAAAAAAAAAAAAAAAGGTGTTTTGGTGAAAAATGCATAACGTGAAATGTGTTTAATTACAAATAAAACGCACACATCTGTTGATTCGACATATCATTCTAACATAGCGTTGCCCTCTTCATTTGACTTGGCTCATTGTGCGAGAGGTCCTACCGATGTATCATGAAATGGTAGAGGAGGTTACCTGGCGCTTGCATGAAAGGACCGTCAGGGTTGGAAGCAGATGGTGTCCTTCCACGTCACTTGTTACATTGGTAGAATGATATGCTGTTCTACCTTTTAGTTATTATTATTGTTATTATTATTATTATTATTATTATTTATTATTATTATTATTATTATTATTATTATTATGCCTAATATTCATAGTAACGTTTCATCGAATGAACCTTTTCTTGGTAAGATGATGATATCATGTTTTCATCCCATAATGGAATATTAATCACGATCGATTACGAACCACTGGAATCGTAATCGTAATCGATTCCAATACGCTATGGGTGGAATCGTAATGGTGATCATAATCTTCCAAGTAATCAGTCGTTATCGATTTCGTGGGTGATGGAGTCATGGCATGTCTGATAAAGAAGCCGCCAAGATGCTGACGTAATGTTTCAGAGAAAGGGAACAGTACGTCAAAAGTTAAGGTCACAGGGCTAGGTCAAACTTTGACCTAGAGAAATCAACTTAAGCAGTTTCTATCCGATTTAGACCAAACTTGGTGGGACGTTCAGGTTAAAGAATGAAGTGAGACTATTTTGGGAACACTGAGTCATAAAACTGGGTCAAAGGGCAAGATCAGACTTCGACCCGTGTGTCTGTGTGGGAACAAATTAAAACACTTTTCACCCGTATCTGATTTTTAATAGTCGTGGCAGAAGGGTTGAGGTTCAATCAAGGGGTTGTCCTAGAGCTTTTGAGAACAATTTAATAGTTACGGTCAAACGGCAAGGTCAGCTTAAACAGTTTTTACCTGATTTACACCAAACTTTGTGGAAACGTTAAGGGTAAGAAGAAAATATAGGAGTTAGATTTGGAAAACAGTTATATGTTAAAGCCACAGAGAAAGATCAAAGGTAAGGTTCACATGGTAAGGTCAACCGAAGCAGTTTCAATATATCTACTGCCAGACGCCTTAATCCCGTACGGGGTGGCCACACACAAATCACCTCCATGTCGCCCTGTCCCTTGCCATATCATTGCCCTCCTCCCAGCTCACGTCCCCCTCTCTCATATACCTTTCCACTCCACCCCTCCATCTCACCCTCTGCCTCCTCATCCCTCTCCCTCCCTCCACCTCACTCACATTCACACTCCTCGTTAGTCTATCGCCCTCCATCCTCTCCACATGCCCAACCCACCTCAGTGTATTTCTCCTAATGCTCTCTATCACATCCACAAACACACCACAACCCTACTTCACTTCCTCATTTGTCAGTCTGTCTCTCCACGTAACTCCACATGCTCCTCTCAACTGACTAATTTCCACTGCTCTCACTCTTGATTTGTGTCCTTCCAACAAGGTCCAAGCTTCACTTCCATACGTTAGAGCTGATATCACAACACTACCATGCAGCGACTTTTTTACTTCCATGCTCACTTCCCTATTTCTTATAACTGCTTTCAAAGAACCAGCCAGCTTCTTCCTTGTTATACCCTTTCAAGCACTTCGTACCCCAAACATCCATCCTTACTCATCACACTATCCAATCACTTTAATGCACTCACATTTTCCATTTCCTCCTTATCCAACCTCACTGTAAATTCAGTGACTTCATTTCTCTCGAAGACCATAACTTTACTCTTCCCTGCATTCACCTTTAGACTCCGTTTCTTACACACTCTCCCCAACACATTCACCAAGCCTTGCAGATCCCTAATGTCTTTACTTAACAACACAGTATCATCTGCAGACAACAGTACAGGAAGTCCAAACGCTGCCCTCTCTCATTAGTTTCAATCTGATTAGACCAGATTTTGTGGGAGCGTTCAGGGTAATGCCAAAATGTCGAAATTCGATTGCGAGAGCAATTGTTGAAGGTCAAGGTCGCAATCTAAAGTCATGTGCTCTGCCCGTGGATCACTTGATGGGTGCGCGGTTATTGCACTCTCGTTGCCGTTCTGTTATGTTATTGCTGTTTCCAAACAATCACATTCAGCTTAGGAAAGGTTACTCGTACTGAACGACTACTGAAGGCTGCGCCTAAGGCCAAAAATCTCTCGTAGGGTGAAAACAAGCGTCAGAAAATAGCAAGACAAGAATAATAAGGATGTAATCTGAGTGAAATACCCTTCACGCGACACAGTCTCACTCTTCAGTATATATAGTAAGCGCTCCTTATAATCAACGTCTTACCTCCGCCAACGAAGTTGGACGGAGGTTCTGTATTCACGCTTGTCTGTCTGTGTACAAGAAAACTGTCTATAAAAGGTGTTATCGGATTTCAGTGAAATCTGAAGGATAGTTGGGCAGTGGGTTAAGGAAGAGTTTAATAGAATTTGAGGTGGATCCGGGTTCGGATGCAAGAAAAAAAATAATTTTTATTGGTGTTGACAGAGGTGTGCGCTCTATGCGATTGTGTAAATGGGCAGACTAAGACCGTAGAATTAGCAATATGTGGCCGGAATAGCATTCGTCTGGTAGGAAAAAGAAACCACAACATTAAATCAAATGTTACTGTCACTGGTGGATGGATGCGCTCTCTGGGTGCGTTCTAGTTAATTATACTTTTTGTTAACAGCCATTACACTATAATGGTGTACTTTACTTATTGCAACCACCCGACGGTTATATTCAGCTTGGACAGGATCTCTAACAAAGAAGAGACTAGTGAAGGCTATAATATCTAACCCCTCCACTTTAAAAAGTCTTTCCTAAGTAATAAAAAAATATATATAGCCGCAAGAATGAACTATTCAATTATGACGTTCTCTGGCTGCTGTTAGTCCACAATAAACCAGTAGAGTGCGCTTTATGAGCGAATGACGAGCGAGCTAGCGCCATGTTATCACAATTTCCCTCCGATATACGGAGACAAGATAGTCTAGTTTGTTATTTCTCAAATTCGAGTCAAGAACATTGGTTATATCGTTTCCACAGAAACATCAATGAGGTTTGAATATTCAAGGGCGCATTGACTTACTGTAAAAGAAATTCACACTTGCCGTTTTCAGCTTCGCTTCCACGTTATTGAAGCATCGCATGGTACGAACCACGCGGAATATTCACAATGGCCGAGTAGTTTCAACGAACTGCGGTAAATTGTCGGCTATCAAACGCGGGATGAAAGTAAGAAACAGGGGGTTTCCCATGGATGATTTCTCCCTGGATGATTTTCGGCTATTAATTAAATTTAGAATCGCTCATTGAGTATTGTGGAACACATTATTATGAAGTGAAGACACCGAAGTTCTTATTATAGCTCAGGTTGTGTTTGAGCAACATAGGTTCCAACGGTACGCGAGTGCTGGTGTAAAACCAGGCACCATAGCATTCATCACATGCGCACTGCTAAATTCTACTATCTCCGCTGCCAGCCTGCCATATCAGCAAAACTGAAACGTTAAAGACTTGGTTATTGATGAAATGATTAAAGCCAGAAATAGGGTGTTTTCCCTTTGTGATTTGACTATCAAAACATAGCAGAAACATTAATGAAAAATTATAGGCGAAATCTGTTATATTTAACTGCTAGAGCTGATGCAAAAAAACACAGTGTTACGACGGAAAATCTTTCAAATTTGATTATGAAATAAGGAGTTCACCGATTAGAGCCGAACACTGCCTTGGAAAACTCGAGATTCCAAGGGGTTCCTATGCCTTTATGGGCGAGTTTTCAGTAGATAACAAATTTCCAAACTTAACTGAGTAAACATCTCTCGCTCGCTCGTAATAATACGATCTTGGCTTTTAAAGGCGCATGGCTGCCTATGAAGCTGGTCTGTCATTTTCCATCAATTGGCAATAACAGTCTTGTCAAGAGCTGTGGTATTTTGGAACACATCCTGACAAATAAAGAGGACACGCTGATACTCTGTTCCCTTCTGCTGTTATCTCTGTTCTGCTCTAACTTCCCCCCTCCCAACCCGACTGCTAACCGCACATTCAAAAAATCGTTTTCCTTTTCTCCACACATCCTAATAAACCCAGTGGCAGTCTGTGCTCCTGGTTGCTAAAACACTGACCTTCACCACGATGACGCATTATTCACTTTTCTCAGGCAGCCTTTAGACGATTTTCTTTGAGTTAGGAAGGACCTATAATAAAGAAGGGTTCATCAAGTCTCTACATAACACATTAAGTTCCAAGAAATGTCTCCGAAGATGAACGTAAGCATCTGGAGGTAGAACAGTTAAAATAAAGAAGACATAACCGGAGTAAAGGACTTAAACTGCCAACATATCCACTTATTTGTCCCTATTTTTGCTTCCGCTTGCACGCGAAAGTTATCCCTATCATTCACCCTTCCTCCTGACGTCCTCATATACTGTTCACATCTGGCCAACACGCACCAACACACACTGTCAAACAAAAACTTCCTTATTCATATATTTACATAGTCATTGCTCCTGACACCTCTCTGCCCAGTTGCACAATTCATCCACTCCAGATCCGTCCATTGCTTTATAAGTCGGCTACATTTTCTTGTCTTCTCTCAGATGATACTTGTCGTAGTAAAGGGGTTAATGGCAGGGCCGAATTCAGCACTTTGAAAAAGAAGTGGCATGGTTCCTGGCACAATTACCCTTTAATGCACTTAAGGAATAAAACAAATTAAACTGCTCCTTTAATTTACTTGTTATACTCATAGGAGAACAGTAATATGTGCAACTGCAATAAGATATTCACTGCATACGTTTGCTAGATAACACTGTTCTTTAATTATAAGTAACCATTGGTCTGCCGAAAGTAGGGGGGTCTATTCCCCCAACGCCCCCCTAACCCATGCCTGTTTGGTGTGTTGATTAAAATACACTCGTATTTCATTTCAAGCTGAACTGGTTTAATAACGCAGCTGGTGCCTCAATCTTTCAAAAAACTATACCTCCACTCCTCCCTAAATTCACTTTCAGAGTGTTCGTTGCAAACTATTCCAAATTCGTCTGGTAATCTCCCCAAGTTCTGCTCTGTTTCGCAATTGAAACTTTCCACCCCTCCAGCGTTAGTGATGTTCCCCAAACACCATTCTCGCCTCCACCTCAAGGACGGCATTATTCATGTATCAGCTAAGGCGAATCCCTGCCTGCGATCCATAATGAAGTCGAGGTAATAAGCTTTCCTTCACCTACTGTATTTGTGATCGCTGCTTTTCAAGTCTTATGTGCTCTAACATGATTTTCTGTGAGTTATTACATGCTGGAAAAGTATCGTAACTGCCATAATATTTATCTATTCAATAAGTCAAGCAGCCTCTTCTAAGCCTCAAAATTCGGCCTATAGTCCAGTCAGTCTAGTGACAGGCTACACCCAAAACAAATTGCAATAGTAATGAAACATGTTTTTTTCTTTAACCATTTCATGTAGGAACAACATTTGAAAAATCAACCAAAAGCAAACATATGGAACATTGTGAAATTTGTGGTTCAGTCACTACGTCATTTTTACCAAAGTTTCGGAGACAATTAGGGGTTAGGTTCGTATATCATTTCATAACATTCACATTATCAGGAACATCTTGTCCTTACTGGTCTCATTTGATGCTTTTTACAACTGACTTTTATAATATAAAATTTGTGTTTCAATACAGGTCATGATACCCAAAAAAGAATAATAAATCAAGGTAAAAAATAATAAAACACGATAATCGAGTTCTAACTCTGAGCGTATTTTGAATAAGTGGCACATGACAAGGCCAAATACATAATGACCAAATGCACAATGTAATACATATATACCGTATACATATATATACAATCGTATGTACTCATTCATGATCACTGTAGCGGTCTGCATCTTGCATTGTACAATTCCTGCAGTGAATTCCCTTTCCCTCTCACATGCCAGTGACCATTCTAACCCATACTTCCGGCATCCACAGCGCTTGGTCATACAACTTGATTTACAGTTGCAATGACTGGCCTTCAGAAGATACATTGGGGAGGATGCATGTCCGTGGGTCCATTCTAAATTAACCATCCCCAGTGTTCAGCGGGAAGAGTTGCCCCTAGCCAGTGCTGCACTTGGCGATATACTCGTAGACTATGGTACATGGCAGCGGCAGAGGAAGGTGGCAGAATTCGGGGTTGTACACACATCGTGCTGAAGGACAACTTTTGATGAAAGATCTGCAATCTGAGACTAAGAATCTCTCCAGGTTTGCCACAATAGAGAGAGACAAGTGCATGTTCTCCATCTGTCACAACCTCATGCAGTGTGGGGTTGGAACTGTAGCTTGCTGACGAAAGTGGTCACTAGACTGGGTCTTCTTCAGGGTGCTTGGCTTGCCGATGCCATACAAAAGCGATGTGGTGTCGCAGCCCAGGATAGCATGCACGAAAAGAAGGCAATCAACAACTTGCTTCCCCACAGCCTTCTGCAGCAGTTGAATGTCCCAACAACGTGGTGGTTTGAGGGCATTTGTCTTCTGCTAAGGCCTAAGGAATAGCTTGTGATTTGTGTTGTATGCCAAACTGCACAAGAGTACAAGCAGATCAGTATCTTCACAATTAACAACTGTGTCATGGTCTTGTGCCATTTGAATCCCAGTCTGGACGATTAGCATATCAGTGTCTGATTGAGCATGGAACACATGGCTACTACCATGTTCGAATTCGGCACCCAGTAGACTTATAAATTTCTGCTTTGTTGATACTGTTGGAGAAGAATTTATCCTTGGGGAGAACACAAATCATGTCACTAGTGAAAAGTACTCCTGGGCCTGGCTTGCTCTTTCGCCGCCTCGAGAGTGTGTTGTCTTTCGTTGTTGGCCCAGATGTGTACCCATCAAAGACAATGGCCACCTGTCCATATTTGTTCTTCACATAGCTGACATAATTTTGGCAAATGTCCATATGAGTTTGGCCATGTGGACCAATTTCCCATTGTAATTTGTGAAGAAGTGCACCACCATCAAGTACATACTTAACTCCATCTGGAGGATCTTGACTTGCATTTGACATGAAATTCCACAGTACACTGGCCAGAGTAGCTTTGTCGGCCTCCAACAGGATTGTCCATTCTGGAATAGAGCTGGTGGGTAGTGCAGAGTTCATGCTAAAACACGCTTCAGTTCATCGCTGTTGATGCCTGCAGTAATAAGTCGTCGAAAAAGCAGCTGTGGGTCAATTTCAACCCAGTAGGAACCAATGCCCATTACAGACTTCTCAGTCATGGTAATTATCTGCTCATTCCTGAACACATGATCCTGGACATGTTTCCCTATCATGCTACTGATGATTTTCTCACCAAGACACTTTACTGTGTCTGCAGTGACTTCAGAGTACGCACACCGCGCTGGAGTCAGTGCAGATTAGATTGGTGTCATGTACAAAAGGAGGCCTGGGTGACAGGAGGAGAGGAGCTTCTTTGTGTCACTTATGTCCCTTTCTTGACGTGCCTTGTACATATCCTTGTGCTGGTCACTTGCGCTGAAGGCTACTGGGGTGAGCTCCTGCATGGCATGGTTGATTTCCGCACACTGTGGGATTGACAACAGCCAGATCAGCCACTGAGTCTCATCCATGCCACGTCCTAGTGTGAGGCCTCCTGTAGATTTGAGGCTTCTCATCAGAACCTGTTCAATATACAGATCTGTGGACAACCCTGCCCAAAACCTGTCTCAATGTCGCACCACGTGGAGCCCATCTGTGAAAATCTTCTCTGTGGACATATGCCGCATGTGTTGAAATTAAAATAATATAGACAGATTTTGCATAGAGGTTATGCCAGCAGCTGCCATGTACGGAAGCATTTCCTGCAAAACCAGCTAAAGTTTCCAGTCACCTGTTCTTTCTGACCAGATGAAACAGCGCATGACACTGACCATGTCAATATACTGCAGCTACAATTATTATTATGTTTGGTTCTCCAACGGTCCCACCACCAGCTGCGGTCCAAAAAGTCCACGTGACTTGAAACTGATTTCTTTGAAATAATTATGGAAGTTACCAGAATAATGCATCAATATTTTTTTAACTAGACAAATATGTCATAAGTGGACAGAAGATGCCTATTATGGCCACCTATTTGATTTTTAGGGGAAATATCGTTGTGATTTTTCAGAGCGATGTCTTTTGTCTGCATTTTGAATAATTGTATTGAAAGTGTGCACAGCGGTGTTGATGTTTGCGATGGATGTACTGTTTAATATTTCAAAGTGTTGTTCTGTTTCAGTTGTGAAGGCCTCTCAGTTGGCTCTCTTATTATAGTGTATGCGTGTCTGTGGCCAGCTGGGGTGATTCTGGTTTTGGTAGTGATGATGATCGGGAGGTGGTCAGAGCCAAGGGTTTTGACCACCCTCCAGGATGTTGTGGAGGCGAGGTTTGGAGAGCAAAAGGTGATGTCTGGGGATGATGGGAGGAAGTGGGCTTGGTGTGGGATATGGATATGTTGATGGAGATTGTTGGGGATGAAAAGATTATCTGTTTGGGATTGTAGTACCAGCCCTTCCTCTGTGTCAGGGTTGTTGACATGCCAGGCCAACGTCTTGGTGTTGAAATCACAGCCCAGGATGATGTTGGGTATGTTAGTGATGTGGTGTATTTGAGGGGAGTAATTGTGTGGTACTGTGGGGGACGCTTGAGGAGGAATGTATGTAGTGGTGGACCGAATATTCGCTTCCGCATTCGTATGTGCGAATATTTGCTATGTTTTTCAATATTCGCATTCGTATTCGCATCCGCATTTCCATTCATAGCTATCTGCGAATATGCGAATATTTTCACGAAACCAATGGAACATTTAAAAAATATAAAAATCTTGCGTCAAAGGAAATTTGCTGAGAGAGATGAGAAATTACTCTTTTTGAAATATAACCTACCTGTCATTAAATTTGACTACTGAAAATCAAGCCATCATGCTCTGTAAATTAATGTAGCAAACTAGCAATTGTCAATTTTTTTTCCCTCTGTCAAAGGGTAGAGGTTGGGGAAAGAGGTTGGTGGGATGCATGTTAGATTGGGTCCTCGCCCCGCATCCTGGACACATAGAAAATTGAATGGATTTAATTTTAACTATTCAATTTTCTATAGCCGAACTCTTACAGTATATTCAGAATTAATTCATACGGTTCATTTATGATATTTAAGAAGCTACATATTAATACTGAGGACCACATTCACATCGTCATTAACTTCCAGCAATTAATTTCATAGTAATTTAATTAACGTTTGTTGGTGATATAAAAAGAAGTATCAGTTCTTGAAGGATGGATTAAGGATTGAAATATTCGCAATTCGCATTCGCATTCGCGAATTTTACAACTAAAAATTCTCATTCGCATTCGCATTCGCAATTATAGAATATTGATATTCGTTCCATCACAAGCATGTACTGGTGATTGTTATGTGATTCGTTACCAGTGCATATTTTAATTGATTGTATTTCTATTGTGGTGTCATTTGGGGGTAGAAGTGATTTTGTGTGTGCACTGGTATCTGAAAAACTGATGGTATGGTGTACCAGGGTGATGAGTCCACCGCCACTGCAGTCGGCCCGGCCCTGTCTGATGGTGGTGAAATTATGAAATGTAGGTGTTTTTTGAGTTCTGCATAGTTTTGTTTTTTGTAAGATGGCAGTGTATATGTTTTGCTGTTTGATGAATTGTGTGAGTTCTTGTTTTTTGCTGTTCATGCCATCTATACTTCTTTGAAGAATGTTTATGTTGTGCGTACGATGTTTGTTGGGTGCTGCAGCACCAGGGTGGGGGGGGGGGGGGGGGGGAAGGGGTAGGGGAAGGAAGTGACAGAGATAAGGGTTGGAGTGAATTAGATTGAGGTGGAATGGGAGAGGTTGGGGGATTGGATGGTGTGGGAAGGATCGGTGGGTTAGGCTGAGGAGGTGTGGAGGAAGTAGGGAAGGGGCTGGTCGGGGGGTTAGTGGGTGGGGGGAAGGAGCATAAGGAGCAGGTCCAGGTGTTTGTGTAATGTTCTGTGGACGCAAGTGTTGTGCGTGTGTGATGGGTCCAGTTCTTGCAGGAACTGCACTAAACTGAACCTCTTGTCTGTCGACTCGAAGTGATAGGGTTTGAGCATGCTGGACATATTTGCTGATGGGTCCTGGATTGCTCTCAGTATCACTGGCTACAAAAAGTCTTCGAGAAATGACCGTCGGAGAGTCATTTCTCGGTGTAGAAAAAACAGTGTTGTTGTGTATGTTGTGCTGTGAGATGTGGTACTTGCCCGGGCGACCGAAGCCACTCCCAGTTTCTCGGGCCCCTCAGGGGGTGTTGCGGTGGTTTGGCCCCCATGCTGTCCTCCTCCTTCGCTTCGACAGCCTCTGGGGGTTGGTACTGATCATTATGCATGATAAAGATGGCTTAAACCAGCCTCGAACCGATTCAGACACAGAACTGAGGATGTCTCCATCCTGAACTGTGGCCTGGGATTCAGCCGTATTTAAAGTCACTAGACTGTATCGCGGACGATCCGACACTGAGTAATCTACGACCTATTAAGAGAAACATCAGGTGCTGAGTAAAACCCAGTTTTACTGAACATTCCGCAGTGCAAGCTTCCCAAAATAATAACGTGCTATTACACCCACGTGCAAAAACACGTGAGGTTATGTACTACTACTTGATCTGGTCTGTCTGTCAGACCTTTTGACTGTCAGTCCGTCTGTCAGTGTGTCTGTTTGTTTTCATTGTTATGCAGAAGCTGTTGAATGGAACTGGAAAACATTTGACATAATGACTGAGAACCATCACACAATTGGTGAGCAGTTTTTGTCCGAAAAAAAAAAAAAAGATCATAGGTCAACGACAGGGCCAATTCAAGTTTTGATCCGATTTTGATCAAGCTCTGTGGAAGGGTTAAGGGACAGGAAAGGATGAAGAGGTTCAGTTTTGAGGACAGTCAGTCAGAGTAAAAGGTCTCAGGGCAAGGCCAAAGTTTCTGTCATGTTTACTCATATAGTGTTGCTTCAATTTGGATCAGACTTGGTGGATGGCTTAGGGTTAGCTAAGGATGAAAGTATGCTGGTTTCAAAAATGATGGGCAAGGTCACACGGTAAGGTCAACTTAACACTTTTGATCCAATTTGAGCCAAACTGACATGATGGGTGGAAGGTCAGGTAAGAGTGAAATAATTCAATTTTGAGAGGAATCAGTGAAGGGTCAAGGACGCAGAGTAGGTTCACATGTTTGCCTTCTAGGCAATTCCACACGATCAGTGGGAACCTGTCATGCTAGAATGCTTTGCTCATCAGTTGCGAGCCATGGTGACGAATCATACTATAAACAAAAGATAAGAAGAGGGAGAGATGCATTTCATCACGTCTGCATGACCATTTTCCAGCATCATACACCAAAACCATAGCTATCCACTTATCATGTAAAGAGGCCTTTGTCCGATTGTGCGGCGAGGATCTGGGGCTCTCTGGGTGTTTCTTCTTGTTCCTGAAGAATTTTATACAGAAAAAATGAGCCAATCTGGGCCCTATCCGACACAACTTTTCTCATCACAAGGGACCCAGATATATCCGAGTCTATTATACTGTGCGACTTACGATCGTTTGCTTAAACAAAGATGTGAAGATCCTGAATCAAATCTGACGCTAATCAATATATTGAACAAACTGTGGAATCCACATTTGTGGGATGTCGTAATTGTGCAGTTGCTGGATGTCAAACTTACTAGGAAACTAGAACGTGTTCGCTGTTATTTTGTCAGATCCCCCAAAAGACAAAACCATATAACATGAAAAAATGCATTTTTTTTTTTCATCTCACTAAAGTGGAGGCATTTCAGCAAAGAGAAAGTGGGACCGAGGAGCAGCAAAAAGCACCTCCTGACACCACCACAACCACACTGAGTTTGAGTTACTGATGGGCCGCATCATCCCAATGTTATGAACTGCCCCAGGCCAGCGGTCGTTCATGCATGCCAGGCGTCTCCAAACCTGTAATTTACTTGTGTCTGTTTCATTCATTTAGTTGTTTTCTTGATACATACATACATACATACATATATATATATAGAGAGAGAGAGAGAGAGAGAGATACAGTAGATAGATAGACAGATAGATATAATGGAGGCTCCTGGGGACTCCAAAGGACTATTTTAAGAACATAAAAGACCGTGTCCTCCAGTACAGCTGTATAGCTTGCTGGTGCTAGGGCCAGCCTGGCAAACACCAGGATGATTAATGTAAAATAATCGGTTCCTCAGTAAGGCAGAAACTCAGCAACAGTAGTGTTTCTAGGCACGGCTTTTAGGAGGATGTTGCAAAAAACTTGAGCATAAAATTTTTTCTTCAGGACGAATAATATAAATGATATTGTAAAACCATTCCTCTTGTACCAAGCTTCACAGTATATCACGACTGTGACTGAATATATGGACAAACTGTAGAGTCCACTGGTGGAGTGCACCCATGGCATAAATGTGGAACGCCACAAAAATATTTAAGCCTACGATCATTAATCTTAAATCTAGACCAACATTTGAAAACGGTGACCGCAGCCAATCAGTGCACTTCCAGTCAACTGAATCGTTTTATATATTTATTTATTTATTTATTTATTGCTTGTTTGTTTGTGTGTCTCTGTTTATTTATTTATTTGTTAACCAACTTTGATTTTGCTGCATATACAGCATCAATATTTTTTGCCGCTACTTCCTGTCACACCACAGCTGTTACTATCTGTCACATCTGTGTGTTCCATAAACGGGTGAGTAGACGTCACTTTGGTCAACATTTACTAAATACCACAACAGTTGGTTAAGATAGTCTCATGAACACACAGTGATATGAAGGAATGCACAAATTTGCTCATCATACTGGAAACTGTACCTATCAAACATTTAATAATTATCATAATAGCAAATAAATGATTAATACAAGAAGGAACACTCAGAGTGTTCCTTCTTGAATCGAGTATTAGATGTTCGGCCCTTAGTCCGACCCTCAGGTTGGTCTAAGGACCGAACATCTGACTTCGCTTTATCACCTTCGTGCTTGACCAATTTTTTTTTTTTTTAAACAGATTATTTCATCTTTGCCTGACCCTCATTCCTTTTACTAAGCTACGTCCAAATTGGTTCAGAATTGTGTGAGTTGACCTTCCCTTGTGACACCTGCTTTCAACCCCTCCATCAAGTCTGGTCTATTCGAATCGAAGCTGAGTTTTAGAGCCATTGCTCTGACTTTCCTCTATGACTTCGACAGTTGAATGATTTTTCACAAAATCAGATCACTTCATGTTTGCCTTACTCTGTGTGTGGATTCCATTGGATAAGTATATTTAGCTTCATCTTGCCATGTGACCTTCACCTTTGACCTTATGTTGTAAAGAAAAACAATAAGCTAAGTCTGGCCCAAATCGGGGGAAAACGAGTTATTTTGCTCACACACACACACACACACACACACACACACACACACACACACACACACACACACACACACACACACACACACACAC